>VZTM01003377.1:27180-44435 GCA_013400555.1 Jacana jacana | reverse complement strand
TAATAGGACTGAGGGCCCTCATTCATTAATTATGTTGTGCGTAAAAAAGAGGGGGAGGGTGTAACTCAAATCTGTTCCTGGACCAAATTCTGCATTGACTAACATTGTGTAACTACTTCAGGCAAGGAGATGTTAGAACATTAAGTTAATTAAAAATTTTAAGTTACCTGCCCTCTGCCTCATCAGCATTGATAAATATTTTCAAAGGACACAGAATTGCCTGAATGCCCACTAACAGAATTAGCAGGCAGACTTGTTGGCCAGTTTTCTTCTCAAGGGTTGTGCTTGATATAACTGAGGAAAGGCAAAGCAAAAACTTGTAACCTTTTTCCTTTAAGGATGGAAGATCAGAGATAATGGAAACATGCCAGACGGTATATTTGGTTTTAACATCAACACAATATTGATATCATGGTTTGGATGGTTTCCAGCTGAATGCCATGTGTATTTTCAATGCCTACTTGGCACTCATCCTGTATCCAACAACAAGAATAGTTGATTTCATCTCTGTTTCACAGCTTGCCATGCAACTGCTTGCAAATGCTTTTATGCTTGGAAACCCTTTTATCCAGGGGACTAGGTCCATTTCATGACTTTTTCATATTCCTGCTCTCCTAAGGAACTGAATGGAGAAAATAGTGGATTTCTACTCATCTGCAAGTAGTCAGGCAAATATCAGTTAACTCTGTTCTTCAAACTTTATCGCCATCAAACTCTAAGGTAGAAACTGCCTCAGTTCTCATGCTGCAAGGACCACTGCTTTTTTATTTGAAATCACACGGACGACGAGCCTCCACTTTCATGGTGCTATTTAAGTCCGGTGCTTTATATTATGATCATCTAGAGCATAGGTCAAGTACTCTGTTAAAATGCCTTTTTGACTATGCTCCAGTGTTGAACTCAATTGCTTATGTGCTTATCTTCCACAAACTAGGTTTCTGGGCTTTGACACAATAGAAACTGTTTCTACAGTCAGCTGGTTCTTAGTATGTGATAAATGAGGGATGGTTGACCCTGATTTTTTTCTGCCAAAAGAAAACTATCTGGCATTTACTCTAAGAACAACATGTAAGAGCCGTCATGACGGAAAAGACCATGGAGAGCAACTAGAGGTTGACTCTACGTACTCAGACCCCACACAGAAATAAAGTGGTGGACATACAGCTATCTCTTTAATATACCCTGTTATGGTCTTAGGCAGCTTCAGCTTTGCATTGCACTCACAGCAGGGCTGAAACATTGCAGTAGTTCGGCTTTGATTTTGGTTTCCTCTTGGTTTCTGTCCATATTAAGAACATATGGTCACCCCCACCCAGACAAGGAATGTGACTGCAGTTGAAATTTGTAGTCAAATTAACCCTGTTGAGGCAAAGCCACATGGAGTCAGGACCATCCAATCTGGCATATCCTAAAGAAGGTCCACTTGGTTTTTCACTTGTAGTGAAGATGAGTTGATCTCCAGCTCTGAAACACACTCTCCCTATATAATCTTCATTAGAATACCCTGGAAATGGTCTAAGAAGGTGCCAGTACCAGTGGGAAGCAATACAGAAGCTCCTACAAGGTTATGCCCACAGAACTTTGTTTTGACTCACCTGCTAGGACAACTGCACCATGAACAGCTGAGCTATAAAGCTTCTGGGGCGTGAATCAGAAGCAGCGGTGTGCAAGATGAGTACGCGACAAGCCCAAACAGTGGAAAAATCCAGCTTCTTGGCACTAATTACAAAGTAGAGTCCCACAGCAAAGTCTCCATGGGAAGCCTTAGTCTACAGTTTCTGTATTCAGAAATTTTATATTTACTCAGAAATAAAAAGAAGATGAACAGTCTATATGACATAAGGCCAGGAAGTGACCAGCGGTCTTGAGAGCAAATAGTCTTTCAATTTACGACTCATTCTGAGTTACGCCCAAATAAATAAACTGTGCTTGTTTGAATCTGCCATGTTTCTCTGTTTAAGGTCTAAATTTGCCACTCTAAGGTGTGCTCTTAGCATACTGGCCTCAAATAACTTCTTTGAAATTACTCCATTGGAAGTAAAACACTTCCCAGTGAGAATGTGACACTTACAGAAAGACATCACTCACATTTACAAGGAAGATTACATGCACAAGAATCTGCAATTAATCCACTGGTAAAGAACAGAGGGGAAAAGGAAGAGGTGAATTAGGAGCCCTTTGAAATAGAAACTTAACACCTGCAAAATGAAAAAAAAATATAATCTCTAAAAGGGGGAATTTTATAGTGAAAGAAAACTAAGAGGAGAAAGGCAAAGTGAAACAACGACAGAACATAACCTTTCCTAATGCATGGCTCTGAACTGATTGGTCACATACAAATCAAAAACCTACTGCAATCATTTGCTGCAGGGAGTACAAATTTACCTACATTTTGTAAAACTAGAGTATGACCTTTTGCGACCAACTCTTGTGCTTGAATTCAGCTGTAGTTATTGGAAGTCATTTGTAAAAGGTCATCCATGACTGAGAATATAATATGAATCCAAGATGCACAAGGCTTCAGGTTTGTGCTACTTAAAAGAAATCAGGGAGAGAGAAGAGGGGTGGGAAGCTCAACCACTGCTGCAGATTTGGTTGGTTTTCAAATGCATTTGGATAGTTTGACAAAGGTGCTTAATCTAAGTAGTCAATTTCTGATATGGGAATGTGAATTATTAGACAACACACAGTTTTTACATTTGCCATTGATGAGTATACTACTGAAATGTACCAAAGGAGGTTATTTTACTAAATAAGGCTACTTATTTGCTTATTGTAATTTGAGTAAATTTTTTGATGTCTAGAGCACTGTAAAACTTCCTCTTCCCACGGTTTCTCCATTCTAAAAAAATATTATGGCCATTCAGTTTTCACTGTTATAAAGAACTAATGTTCTCGGGTAAAGATGGGAGTTGATATGAAGCGTGTACCTGTCATTCTGCATACACAACTTCAGTACTGTTTGGTTTGGTTTTAAAACAGTACTAAATTGGTGATACTTTAAGGATCTCCTTAATAGAAGAGCTTATAATGATGTACAAGCAATCCTTAACAAGAAAAGTTCAATAAACATATAAAACCATTTCAGTCCTGTTCTCTGAATGTGTTCTTTGAACAACAGAAAATTCAAACTGTATCCTCCATACTGACTAGGTAGTTGAATAGGAAAAAAAAAAAAGGACACAATAATTTATGGGTAGAAGTAAAAGAAAATTCATATAAGAGAGAATTGACAGGAGTTATTTAATCAAGACTGTATGTGACTACCTCACCAAAAATCCCAAATTAACTCTGTAGGCCAGTCTGCAAAGGATTCACCACCACTATATTAAAGCATATTTAAGCTTTTACAAAAAACCCAAAATAATCTTGAATGCTTAATGTCTTCAAAGCCAAACCTGCAGCTCAAGCTTGTAATTTGCCCTACCACTAACTCTGACTAGCTGAGCAGTAACAGAACGTATATTGCACACATTGTGGCTAATTGCAACCACCTCCTTTCCCGCAGGTGAAACACCCTGATGCTCCAAGCCCCACAAACAGCACCATACTCTGCTTTGGCAGGAGCCTTCTGCTTACTTTAGAAATGCCCGTTGTGCCATCCTTGCTACGCCAACTTGGATATTGGCAGAGCTCGAAAGCGGAAAGTGGCAGGGGTGATGAAGCAAGTTCAGCTGGAGAAATCATTATGAGAACTGAACTCGCATATGTCACTGAAAGCATGGTTAAATGTTTCCTGTTAATTAAACAGAGACGGAACATAGCAACAGTAAGGTGGTAACCGGTAACAGGAACTGCGAAGTACCCCAACACCCAAAGCATAGCTGATGCACTTGTATCAATTCGATCACTCAGGCAGAGCCTAATTAGATGTTCTCAGGTACAGCATGCCCTTTTTCATGCACAAAGGGTAAATTGTCAAATGGGCTCTAAAGCCACACCTGCGGGTTGTGTACACACAAGCATTTTCTGCCCACAAAATATACTGCTGCTGCTTGCAAAGGACCATATGTGTGTACCAAAAGCTGGTACCTAGGTACGATTTGCATCCATAAAATGTGCAGGTGCAGTTTTATGGAGACGTACGAGAAGAACGTGACCATATAGCACACAACTACTATTTACATAGCAGCCTTCAGACAACAAGCTGAGTAATCTTCCCATAGGATGTAACATGCCAGGCACAGCAAGGGGAGGCAGAATTTTTGCGGCTGAAATTGCAGCCATGTTCATAACTGGCAAACTGATTTAAGAGGCAAGTCTACCCAGTCCTCGTTTGCAAACCATGGGTGTGTTCTAATACTGGTAGTTAAGATGATACTCCAACTGAGGATAAAAATAATGTTTCTTCTGCAAGGGTGAAAAGAGGAATTCTGAGAGCGTCCTTACCAGCAAGTGATTAAAAATATTTTTTTATTACTGAAATAACCCCAGTTTATTCTTCCCCAGTGTTTTGTATTCTTTTTCAGACATTAAAAAAAGAATCCTGTGTGCCTGACATGAATCGGCATGTGAATTACTGACTAAGTTAGCTTCAGCAAGTACTAAGTGACATATTCATAATATGGCACCTCTATTCACATGTAAATTACTAATTTCTACTGAATTGAGCTCTCAGGATGAGACATTTCTCTTTTCCTCTGACAGGAAAACACAGTCAATACTGTATCTGATTATCAACAAAACTTGTTATTGGCTTTTTGCTAACTGCAGGGAAAGGTCTTCACATATCTACACAGATTAAAGGGAAAAGGCATATTTCTATTCAGCTTATTATTAGTAGCATTTATTTATAATGGGCACAATTCTTTATATGAAATGTAATTAAAGAATGTGAAAAGAAACATAAAGGAAAGGTGAAAAAATTTTCTTCAGAATAAAAAAATTTGGACTAAAGCCACACCATTTCTCTAACTTAAATAATTAGCATAGAGTGAAAAATCAACTTGACAGGACTGAATTTCCTGTCTTCTGAGGGATCTAATAAAGAAAAAGTGATAATTGAGCATCCACACCCCCCCCAATTTTGGGCATCACTAACATATTAACGTATTGCTATAATTAACGTGATTTGTGTAATTTGGATTGTTTACAATATAAAGTCTAGATCCAGTTATTGCAAGTATATGAGAAGCAAGTCTTCAGAAAATTTAATTTTATATCTTGAAGTTGCTGACAGGCAGTGAAAGCATTGGCTGGCATTTTTAAATGGATGGTTAATTGAGGTAGAGGCAGAGGCTCTGGAATAGCAGAGCTGCAAACAGCTCAGAGTTTCAGAATTCTTCTTTTCACACAAAAAACCATATGAGTAACGTTTGTACCTTTGACAATATCTTTTATCCCCTTGGATTCCAGGTAACTAGCTCCAAGGATCATGGAACAAGCATGGAAACACCACTGGTTGCTACTGAATAGCACCAAAGAAGTTAAACATACTGACAAACCCACTGGAATAATGGAAGCTAGTTTTATAGATCATGGGAGAAAGCTACACAGGCACAAAGTCAGTCAGTCATAAAGAAATCTCTCAATTTTTAATTCTCGTTTCTGAGGACAGGACAAACCAATTCTATTAATGCAACATGGACTTCTATATCTTTACTGGAAAACAAATGGTGTCACACAACTACCTACTCACTTTCAACACCCAAATAATCTTAGTTTAAAATACCACTTCAGAAAAGCTGCAAACATGTAACTTCCCTAGGGTTTGGTTTTATGACTGGTTTAAACTGCTCAATGCCTGGCAAAAGCAGACAGCCCAGTGCTTGCCAAAGCACAGTGATGTGCTCTTCCTCCTCCTCCCTTGGGCCAGCACGAGCACAGCCGCATTGCAGGGTCGAGACACATCACAGTCCTGATTCAGCTAAAAATTCTCATCTTGCCTAATAGGCGGATTTTCAACCACATCAGTTTAGCCACATCAGCTGTGCAGCTGGAGGTACGTGGCTGGGAGCAACTAGTGGGGGCAAGGAGAAGTCCCCTTCTGGGGAAGCTCACATGGTCACCATAAACCTGCTGTAAATCCACATCCTCAGAGCCCTCATCTTCCCACATGCTACCAAACCATCAGCACCAGAATACCAAGATTTGTCACAAATGACTGAAGAGTTCAGGTGAGCAAAACAAGTCTCTTGACTGCCTGTATCTGCCTGTATTTTTCTTTCAGAGCTACCATTGTATGCACGTGAGTTCTTTTTTTTTTTTTTTTTAAATACCCAGATACATTGTCCATTTGGCTTTCCAAAAGGTGTTTGATGACAGCTCTCTCACAAGATTTCTTAAGGAAACTTATGAGGCACAGAATAAGAAGGAACATCCTTGCACAGGTTTAGGAAAGCAAACATTTAAAAGTTAGGAACCATTAGAATAAAATAGAACAGTCAATTCTGAGCACGGAAGAAAGTCACCAGTGGAGCTCTGCTCCCTCACGTTGAGGACCCATGCTTTTCAACATGTTCTAAAAATCACTTGAGAAACGTACCAAACAGGGAGATGACAATGTTTGTTGATGATATTAATTTATTTTGGGTAGAAATGATGGAGGCTGAAGAACTTTTTTTGAAGAATAAGTTGGCAAGAAAGTGACACGTGAAGTGCAATTTATGCAAAGTCATGCTGGGAAACTTTTAGGGGAAAATTTTTAATTTTAACTCAAAAGTGGTAGACTCTGAACTGAGTTCTGAGCTCACTGTTACTCAGGAATGAGATCCAGGAAGGGTAAAACTTTTGTGTAAACACCATCTCTGACCACAAGTTAGAGAAAGCAAATTGAAAACTAGAGGAAAAAACTAAAAAGAAACCATTGTGTTTCCGTATATACACATACTTGCATCTTAAATATTGCATGCAATTCTGATGCTTCCACTTGTGCAGAACTGGGAAAGAACAAAGAAGATTAAAGTGGTGGACTGAAAGTATAAACTGGCTTACAAGGAGCAACAGCTACAGAACCTGGCAAAGCAATGATCCAGAGGAGATATGATAGAGATCTGTAAAATCTTAAGTGACATGGAAGGTGTGAATCAGAACTGACTGTTTGCTGCCTCTTGTAACACAAGGCTGGGGGCATCAGATGAAGCAAGCAGATGGCAGGTTCAAAACAAACATGAGGAAGCAGCCTTCCACACAACTGGGAAAGGAAACTCGGGAACTCTTCGCCAGGGGACGTTACGGCTGCTACAAACTTTACATGGATTCAGGGGACAACCGAACAAGCTGAGAGACAGAAAGTCCTCTGGGGGTTGATACACAAACAGAAACCACCTCTGGCGCAGGAAGTCCCTGAAACACAAACTGCTGGAGTTTGGAAAAGTCATGTGAGGAGTTTTCACTTTGCTGCTAGGATATTGAGCAAGATGTAGCTCTGGCCTGATACAGTATTGCTTTTGCTACATTGAACAAAAGACTCAAAAACCCCCAGGTACCAGTTTAAAATACTTTGGTGTCCGGACACCCTCAATAGGTAGGTCCACCAAAGCTTATTGACATGGGCCATTCATAGCAGGCAGAGCAAAGCTGCGCTCCTTATTTCACACTACTCTGAACATCAGAGTACATGATGTACTCTGGTACTGGGGGTACATCAGAGAAAAAGCAAAACCATTCTCAGTTCTTGACCTCTGTGCACACAAAGTGTTTATTACACCTTTTTTTTTCCCCACCTCTGAGATCCTCTGTGCACATAAAAGTTGTCTGCTGCTCATGCCAAAGACCCCAAACTCTGGCAGTGCTGGGCAGTGAAGCAGCCTGTTTATACCTAAGGTCCATGAGGTGTCACAAATGAAATGTTTCCTCTTTGCTTACTGTGCTTTCAGGGACTGTGCTATGCTGTGAGGAGGTGCCAAAGCAATATTCTTTTTTGATCCCAGTTTTGTTGTTAGAGCACATGTGGGAGTCCTTCAACATGGGAGGGCACATTTTCCCCCTTTGTCAAAGGGATATAGTGATGTCCTGCTCTGGGGGATGCCTTATCTATGATGGTGTCCTCACACAGGATGTTTTTGAACCTCTCTTGTTGAGCTGATACACACACCTCTGACCACAGGAAACTGACCAGTGCTTAGATAAATTTCCAAATAAAAGAAAGAACAGACTTACTGAATATTAAAAGTATTAGTCTCTGTGTGCAATGAAAAATAAATGCAATAACCTCTGTGACTTCCAAAGTTACCTAGAAAGTGTACAGAGAGCAGGGGATTGACCTAAGCCACCGGCTAACACCAGACCACTCTTCCACACCACAGGCTGCAAACGTCTAGTGCTTATGCAGTTTTACGGGAGTTTTCCACCACCTGGCAATTTGCTGGTTTTCTGCTTTTGCTCCCTTGGGACTGCACAGAAATCACAAGATAAAACCAAACAAGCCTTTTTGAGAACTGAGCTGTGTTGTAGGTTTGTACATAAAGCAGCTATTCATTTAAAGAACACAAATAGCCCAGCAACCATTAAAACAAACTCTTAAGTGCTATTTCTAATTATACTGCATTGATTAAATACAATTATATTTTAATTAAGCTTTGTTCATATAGTAGTTCTCCTATGGTTTTTCTCCTTTTAGAGGAGGAAATGAGTCTCTTATTCTAGAGATTTGTTTTCATGGCAAATAATGCTTATCACTTCATTTATTTTAAAAGTGAAAAACAAAATCTGCACAAAGCACTGAATATCTCAGTTGTGTTAGGTAAAATCAGCCACCGGCTTTAAAGTTCACCTGCACAGAAAACCCTCAAGTCAATGCCTGCAGTACCTTCATTGCTGACACCTAAGTCCTGCTAGAAGGCCAATTTTTAGCAGTTTAAGATGCTACAACTACAACTGTTGAGTTGTATTAATAGATTTTGTGAGCGATTCTGGATGTAAAATATCAAGCTACCTACAATCACAGTTGAAGACCACTTAAGTCTTTTGCCCAGCACCAGCACAAGAGAGATGATATCCTGAATGTTAGCACCTACTGCCCTCTACCTGCTTCACTTAAAATGCATAAACAGAAAAAAAACTCAGAAAAAAAAGTAATTTTCTATTTTTTAAAATTCTCAGTCTTATAATTAAGATGATCAAAACCCCTCTGACTGTAACTGATTTCTAATCTATTGCTTTTCAATTACAAGACTAAGAAGCAATTATTTCCCTCTAAGTTGCAAGCTACACCTACTCGCCCGCCATTACGAAATGTGCAGAGATTTATTTCTTGCAGAATTTTATCCTGTTTTCATAAAACCTAATTTTAAATTTCCCGTAACAGCATCCAGTGGGACTGTTAATTCAGATGTCCACTGTAACCTTCCAGGAAATCTGGTGGGAGCCGCAAGAATTTCACCCTGCAAATCTTTGTCCTGCAACGTGATCTGTGTTGCTGAAACACTTATAGCGGCCATCTGAGCACCTGGCACATGACACAGAAGGGCAGACCCTGATGCCTGCACACATGAGACCGTACCATAAAGGAAAAAGTACCTACAAGCAGTAGGAGACAAACAGCACCATGAATGGGGACTCAGAAAAAGTCTGAATAGTCTTGACCTGCCTTGCAGTCTAAGCAATGCTACTGTAATACGGTTACCTTGTCTGATTGGCATTTTAAATTCTAAATTTGCCCCAGATAACTGAATTTCCTTAGCTATAGACTATTGACAGGAAACATCTCTGTTGTTTTTCTTTTGTTTGGTTGGGGTTTTTTTTGTTTTGTTAGAGGGTACACATCTGCACTAACCTCTGGACTTTAATACTGCTTCCTTCTGAGCTACAGAATAGAAAGTATTACTGTGTCCACTTGGAGGGACAGAAGCCACACAGAAAGGCACTCAGAGAGCCAGACCTGACCTCAGGTCCATGCATGCAAAGGCAATGCTGTAGCTGGGAATACGCATGTCCATTAATCATGAGCAATGGTTCTAAACCAGAAAAGATACAGGAAATCATGGCAATCTGTTACAATTTTGTTATCTCACTGGCAGGTCTTCCAAAATGCACCACAGAAGCAGTCCCTCTGTATAAGGCAGGAGATAGAGGGAAATATAATTGGCCACTTAACTATGTAGCTATTTGAACATGTGTTTTCAAAACTGTTTAAATTTCCAAGCTTCAATATTTTTCCAACAAAGACTTAATTTGAGGCCATTCAGTTTAAAAAAAACCCCAAACACATGCTTCCAGCAGGTTAGGTCCTTGTCACTGCTTCTTCATCCCAAGCTCTGCCACCAGTGGTTTGGCATTTACCATCCCTTCATTCCCAGACTCATTCAGGTTCACATCTGGAATATTCACCCTTGCTTCCACCCATAGCAGTGAAAAAACCCCAAAGTAACACTGGACTAAGGCCTTCTACGGCAAGCTTTGGTAACAAGCTGAGGACAACGCTGCCAGACACACCATGACCACATGCCATGCTCGCTGAAAGTATGTGTAAATTAATACTCGCATTCTGCATGCCTCACTCAGCGTTAGGCTGGCCTGGCAGGCACAGTCCTCGAATGCCTTCTTTACTCTCTGTGACTGGCAGTAACAGGCAGAAAAAATAAATACAGCAACCCCCCTGTCCCCTTGATTCAGTCTCCAGCCCATTGTGATTGTTACTCATAAGAAGAGAATGGAGAAAAGAGGTCCCATGGCCAGTTCCCATCACTGTGCAGCCAGTAAGTGAAATCCATTATTTCTCAACACAAAAAACAGCTTTAAAGGTATACCAAGAACTGCCAGTATGCCTGTGTGTGGCCAGGCTGCCAGCAAACCTTAAATCCCATAAGAATATCACTGGGGTACAGTGGGGTCTGGCAAAACCAAGTATCCAAGAATGATGAATCTAGATGGTACGCAATAGAGCGTCAGCTAGTTTAAACCCGGGTATAAAAGTGTACTCCATTTGGTATCTTAGGTGCTTCATGATTGGTATGTGTAAATTAGGGCTCTGTTTTTGCTTTTTTTTAACAACAGCAGTTTTTGCATTTGTAAAATTACAGCAGAGAGATTTTGATACTTAAGAAATTTATCTGTGTTTGTGATTACTTCCCCCCCCATATGATAATTCGTTACTCTTCAGCTTTTGTTGTTTAAATTAATAGTAATTAAACAGTCTTTTTCTATCTTTTTAGCCTGAGTAGTTACTGTGCTAAATCCTATATGCTGTAGCTTCTCCCTGGCCTTCCCCCTTTATTCCCTGTTCCAGAGGAAACTTTTCCCTGCAGATCACCGCCCTGAAGCTTTTCTGTGTTGGCAAATATTTATGGCTATACATGCATACTCTTGAATGGATAATAATAAAAAAATAATTAGAAAATTATATTTAAAAAGATATGTTAAAGAAAAAAGCGTTCACAAAAAAAACCCCAACCCAAACACGGCTAATTTTGTGTGACTAAGTGCCCCCTAGTGACCAAGTCCAACTCCAAATAAGTTTCACAGCCACTTCCAAGCCTTTCACGCTTTTGGTTCTCACTATCTAGAATGTATTTTTTGTTTGTTTGTGGTCTTTTGTTGTTGTTGTCGTTTTGCTCTGTTTAAAGAAAATGAAGCAAAATAGCCAAACAAACTCTATCTACAAAAAGAAAAAAAAAATCACTGTGTTAACTTTGTTAGCCTAAAATCAGCCTGATTTATTGAAACATAACTCCAAATGCTTCAGGCTTTTCCTGCATAGGTAGCATCAAAGTCAGTGTGAACATTCCTATAACTGAGCATAGGCAGCTTTGTGGTGGGTTATTTAAATTACAGCACATCCAAGGAACTGATACCCTTGTGTTGTTTCTGAGGGCTGTCTGCCACTGAGTGGTGATGCTGCAAAAGTAGAAGAGAGAATTAACTCTGGGCCAGCCCTGCAAGCCTTGTTGCTTGCTACAAATCCCCCACCCCACACAGAAGCACACCTCAACCATCAGTCACTTCTCCCCCAGAACAGCCCACCCACATGCTGGAGCAAACGTGTCTAAAAGGCATGTAGCTCCATCTGCTCAGTTGTCTTCTCCAAAGATGTAAGTGGAAAACATCTACTTATAGAAGCCTGGCTTACAAATGAGCTCTTAGAAAACAAAAACACCCCCAAAAGGAAAAATCTTATTTTATATTTTTTTGTCCCCCAAACATTTTTAATTTGGGAAGTGAGAGAAATCCCAGAAAAGACACCGTCATCTGTACTGCCACTCATTAAGGCGAAAGCTAAAGATTCACAAACTATTTTTAATGCAGAGGAAAACTCCATGTGTGTGTATGTGTTACCACATATCACACACACACACACTCCAGATCCACGATCAGATCAGATCTGTGGATGGCACTTCAAAACTATTCATTGTTCTTCCATAAATAGGAGTTCTTCCATATTTTTTTTTTCAACTATTGTCTTTGGTTTTTTAATGTGGAGAATCTCACACAGACAATGACACTTCAGTTTGTAAACCAGCTCTGGGTCTTTTCTTAAAAGACCCACAATGACTAATTTAAGTAATCCTGTTGTCTGCAATGCATTTTTTTTAAAAGAGAATGTCACTTCAGTGAAAACATATTTTTTGTTTCCACACTTAATAAGCGTGAATTATATTTTCCAGTTTTTCTAATGAAGTAATAACCCTAACACATTAATTTTGTTTGCTGCACTCACTGTCTTTGCACTATTATAATCAATGATGTTAGCCAGAAAAGCAGTTTTTCCTGTATGCTCACAAGTTACTGTAAATCTGGGGTTTTAGTCAAAAGTACTCCTACATTCCTCTAGAACATTAAATTGAAGGCTTAAAATACAACTTTTCAGTAAACAATTCCTTACAGAAGATAAAAAAGGGTTCATAAAAGAAAAAAGACATGGCAAAAGAGACAAATTGTTCAAATGCAGAGAACATAAAACCGCCCTGAACTAAGTTCAAATCTCCTAAGGAAATTTTGCCTCCTTAAAAGTTACAAACACCAATGCTAAGATGTTCTAAATTTCAATTTGACCTTTCAAATTACTGTTAAAAAAAGGTACAATTTCATTTTTAATGCCTATTCTCAAGTTTTAGTAGAGTACTTACATTGCTGCCTCTTTGTTCATATTCAACTTTGGCTAATAGCGGCTACAATCGACATATCATTCCAAGGACTGTAAATGCAGAGTATCTACCCAGGGGAAGGAATAAACCGCCCTTTAGTATTTTCTCAATCATGACAGAAAAATCCAGTGCCTTTTTAAGGCTAATAAATGTAGACAAGAAACATGCTACTCTTACACTTTCATGAGACATAAAGCTCTGCAGTTCAGTGTCTGTGGAAATTTCTTCTGAACATATTAAAATGATCTTAGGGCTCTACAGAAACCCTGCTCATAAAACAAAAAAGCTAGGATAGTTAAAATTAATACATCATAAATAAAACATGCATTTCAGTATATATTAAGTGACAGGTCTCAGAAACTCCACTGCCACGCACACGTTCACAAAGTAGCAAGAACACACGCAATTCATTAAACTCACTCAAGTGTGCTAGTTCTTCCTGGCATTATTCATAATTGAAACATTTCAATTTTAGTTAACAGAAAAAAACCCCTAATTTAAAAGTAAAACAAGGAAATTAGTCCTGTGTTTCTGGATTACAATCCCGTAGTGCCTTCAACTACCCACGTTTAGCCTCAGGGGTTTAATTAAAAAAAAGGTTTTTTAAGACAAGAAGCAATGTAGCCCACTCAAACAGAAAGCTTTGCAGACACAGATCTGTTAAATATTTTTTCCAGTATGCCATACAAAGTCAGGCAGAAAAACAATAAAAAATGTCTCAATTTATATTTTAAACATATACCTTGCAAATGTAGTTCCTGCTCTTAAATAGGCATAAGGAACAGACTCTCCCACAAATGGGCTTCAGGTCAGGTTCTCACAGAGGAGAATCCACCAGTTGTAGCAAAAAGCAGAGTAAAACCAGTGAGGGGACAGATGACAAAATGGGGATGACAATCTCTTCCCCTTCATTCACCTGCTTTAACCACAAAAGCTCCTTGCTGAGCATCCCCACAGCCCTGACATGGTCGGGACAGCCTATATGAAAGCAGAAAAAGCACCCTGAATGAAATGCATTGGTTTATTACAGTGAAAATTAATGGCTGAGATTTAGATTCTACATTTCAGACTCAAAATTCACAAGCCAGAGGTGCACAGATCACAAGCTCTGACCTGCGTCCACCATTATTCTACATTTCATTTGACTTGATTTTGCTAAAAGAGATGAGCACAGAAAAAACACATTTCCTATTTTTGGTCTGGTTTAGTGGCTCACTGAACACACAACTGTCCTCAGACACAGACCCACCATCCAAAATGAAAAAAAAACCCAGCAACTGTACCAAAAATGTAGAAGATCCCATGTGAAACACACGCACACTCTGCGAGACTAGAGTCTATAATGCCCACAAGTCTCATCTCACTGTATATGAGGTATATGTATATATACCAGTGCCCAGGTCACCAGCACCTTGTGGGCACAGTTTCCTAAACTTCTGGTACATTTCAGTGCCATTCTCAGAAACACTACCAACCTTGCTCCACACTGGGCCCTCCAAAGAACAAGGATTAAGAAAATCTTTTTCTTTTCAAAAGTTGTTCTGAAATCTCATTGGAGTATTACCAAAGTGGAACTGGGAGAGCCCTGGAGGAAGGGACCAAAGTTTTTTGCTTTATTCCCGCATTCTTCCCTTGAAATCTGCTTTTGGTTACCTGCTGGAGTCTAGGTAACTGTACTCAGCAGATTTTCTGTCTGGCCCCATGTGGTCTGTTACCACTGGGCAAACAAGCAACCAAATTATGTCCTGCGTATATAAAATCGTGTGAAAGGTATTCCAGTGCAACACCAGATGCAGGAGGAGACCATTATTCTGGGTTGCAGCTGACAAATTCCTGAAATTCTGCCCTGCATTGTTCCTATTATCTTTTGTCAAGGTATAAAAAAGAGAAGAAAACTCAGCAAGTTCCTTGTGAAGATCCCAATTTCCTTAAAAACCTGGTCTGGGTTCTTTATCATCTCTTCTCTGTAAATTAGTATTTTCATGATTTTTACAGTGAGTCAAAAGAGCTGTACATACTTTTCTATTTGCTTGATAAAGAGTTGATTTTACCTGAAAAGTGGGGCTGTAGCAACACTTGATTCTATCAGTGACATGGGGCCAGAAAAAAATCCAGTTACCATGTTAAACAATTCCAGCTTTTAAGTTTTGCAAAATTAATTACTATTATGATCTCTTAATATAGCAATGGCAGTAAATCTTTACCAAAACAAATCTTTACAAGATGTTTTGATTTTTCACTTGGGAGAATAAATCATTCTGAAAAACAAAAGACAGAATCACAGAATGATATGTGGTTGGAAGGGACCTCTGGAGATCATCTAGTCCAAACCCCCTGCCAGAGCAGCTCCACCTAGAGCAGGTTGCACAGGAACATGTCCAGGCAGGTTTTGAATGTCTCCAGAGACGGAGACTCCATCACCTCTCTGGGCAGCCTGTTCCAGTGCTCTGCCACCCTCAGAATGGCACAACACTGGAACAGCTAAAATATTTATCATGCCATTGTTTAAATAGCTCCCACCACAAATAAAAATATGTTGACAAGTCTACACACGTCCAGGGTTCACGCCTGCATAAATCACAAAGATAAGTGAAAGTCATTCTATTCATTTAATAGTCACACGATATAAGAAAAGAGACATAACCCTATTTTGCTCTGTCTCTCCATGAAATCATCCTCACGAATCCAAATAGCAAGCAGTTTGCCACTGGAAAGCCGGGTGGGTGTCTAACTGCCATGACTACAACACACCAGCAAGGGGAGTAGTAACACTTTGAGAACTTCTGGCTTCAGCGATAGTAAGCTATACCTAAATATAATAATGTACAGAATATTGATGCCGGGTTGTACAGACTATTAATTCTTCTGAAAGACTGAGAATTTTTTAAAAAGATCAGAGTCTTGCAATGCTATTTGTTTTTGAAAAGAAGGTGGAAGCAGACATATAACAGGTCATCCAAATCTGCCACTCAACATAAAACCTAGGACAGCAAGATAAAACCCTCTCAAATCTGAGACTGTTATTTCTAACATATTTTCTCCTTTTAAACACAAATGACTAGATGTCTATATGTGAAGGAGAGACACTTTCTAGTTTCCTAAGAAAATAACTGTGTAGCACTACTGGGGCTGGAAGGTTGGAGGGTGGAGGCATTCTTTACTGTCAGGGTGGTGAGGTGCTGGAACAGGTTGCCTGGAGAAGTTGTGGATGCCCCATCCCTGGAAGTGTTTAAGGCCAGGCTGGATGGGGCTTTGAGCAACCTGCTCTAGTGGGAGGTGTCCCTGCCCATGAAAGGGGAGTTGGAACTTGATGATCTTTAAGGTCCCTTCTAACTCTAACTATTCTGTGATTCTATGATTCTCAAACCTGAAAGAGCTTCCCTGCTAAGGAAAAGGAGAAGGTGAAATTTCCTAAAGCAGCCTTTCACTCCTGGATTTCTTAGTTACAGGCTGATAATTAGCACTTTCATAGCAGAGTACATTTTATAACTGCAGGCAGTGATCGTTTAAATGCTCATGCCCATAGCGCTGACAGATCTGCCCATGCGGTGGTATGAATGGAAGAGTGAGACACCCATGAACTCCCACCACTACAGGAGAAGAAAAAGGAGCACCAACACTGCTTCTTTGCTGTGTCATACCACACTGTTGCCTTTCAATTCTATATTACTATAAGACATAGATCCCTCTACCCAACATAACTACTGCCCAGCCACTGTAGAGCAGAGGACTTCAGGTTCTGAGCACTGAAATGCTGCACTAGAGGAGCAAAGCTAAGAAAGGCTGCTGCCTGCACCTAGTACTTGAAGGCAAAGAGGCCCAAGATAGTTGGGTAGCAATTAAGGACTACTTCTTCCAAATTCAAGATCAGAGCATCCCAACAGGTAGGAAGTCAAGAAAGGGAGCCAGGAGACCTGCATGGTTAAACAGGGAACTGTTGGGCAAAATCAAGCGAAAGAGGAGAGTTTACACAACATGGAAGGAGGAGCTGGCCACTTGGGAGGAATATAAGACTGTTGTCAGGGAATGTAGGGATGCAACCAGGAAAGCTAAGGCCTCCTTAGAATTAAACCTTGCTCGAGGGGTTAAGGACAACAGTAAAGGGCTTCTTCAAATACACTGCAACTAAAACCTATCACAAGAGGCAATGTAGACCCACTGATGAATCAGGTGGGTGCCCTGCTGACAGAAGATACAGAGAAGGCTGAGTTACTTAATGCCTTCTTTGTCTCT
>VZTM01003377.1:4946-26440 GCA_013400555.1 Jacana jacana | reverse complement strand
CTTGGAGAAGAGGAGACTGAGGGGTGTCCTTATTAATGTTTATAAATATGTAAAGGGTGAGTGTCAGGAGGATGGAGCCAGGCTCTTCTCAGTAACATCCAACGATAGGACAAGGGGTAATGGATACAAGCTGGAACATAGGTGATTCCAGTTAAATATGAGGAAAAATTTCTTCACAGTGAGAGTGACTGAACTCTGGAACAGGCTGCCCAGGGCGGTTGTGTAGTCTTCTTCTCTGGAGACATTCAAAACTCACCTAGACACGTTCCTGAATGATCTGATCTAGGTGTTCCTGCTCCAGCAGGGGGATTGGACTAGATGATCTTTCAAGGTCCCTTCCAATCCCTGATATTCTGTGATTCACACCTTTTCTACATCACTGTGAGATTTTTAGAAAGACACAAGAACCTCTATCCCTCCAAAACGCTGCACCCTTGTAACAACTGCTACCCAAGTAGGTAACCACAGCATTTAATCAGCTCGTAAATACCCAAGTGTGAAGATATCCTAAGTACTAATCATGAAATTACTATGCATGACAAAACTCAGAATAGTGTTTTGCTGTAATTGTGCATAATTTAACTAAAAAAAAAGCAAGGGGAGTTATATTTGGATACAGAAGAAAGAGGTCAATTTGATGAGGGGGAAAAAATGCTGTCATTTTTACTAGTCTGATAGAGAAATTCTCCTCCCAGTGTAAGAATTTTAGGATGTTGCTACTCCAATGTGATGCCAGGGGAACAAGCTGTCAACAAGGGGGCATCTAATAGAAGAACTGGCATTTCAGAGCTACATTTTTAACATAAGGAATTTACTTCTGTACACATATAAACTGCTGTTTCAGCCATTAGAGGCAGACAGAGACCTGTATGTTACAACCCCTGAGTACAGCTACTACTATAGAGCAATATAAAGTTTTCCTTCCTTCTGAAAAAAAGGAATGGAAATGTTAAATCAAAAAACCTCAGATGGTATCAGCAATTTCCTAATGTTTTCCTAACATTTCTGAACAATGGTCTCAGTAAATTTCACAATTTTGAGTTTGTAAGTGGATGTTGACAGGACCAACTCCAGGTCTGGCTTGGATAGTTTCTTGTTTTTCTCTGAGGAAGATGTGGGACACAGGGTGGCATCCATCTGTGACACACTGCAATCGAGCCAGGAGTGGCCACATGACCTACCCAGAGTCTTCCAGCACAGATTTTGTACTACGGAGACATGGAGTCTCTTCTGGACAACAAGCTGTTCAGCTAAGCAAGACTGTGTATGAATTGCTAAAACCAGATGAAAGGTAAAATCACAGAATAATAAAATCATCTGGGTTGGAAGGGACCTTCAAGATAATCTAGTCCAACCATTAAACTAACACTGACAAAACCAACACTAGACCATGTCATTAAGCACCACATCTACATCCACATCCAAATACATCCATGAATGGTGACCCAACCAATTCCCCGGGCCACCTGCTCTGATGCTTGTAAATCCTTTTGGTGAAGAATTTTTTCCTACTATCCATCATAAATCTCTGCTGGCACAACTTGAGGCCATTTCCCCCTGTCCTACCACTTGTTACTTGGGAGAAGAGATGGACCCCCACTTCGCTACAACCTCCTTTCAGGTAGTTGTAGAGAGTCATAAGGTCTCCCCTCAGCCTCCTTTTCTCCAGGCTGAACAACCCCAGTTCCCTCAGCTACTCCTCATGAGACTTGTGCTTGAGACCCATCACCAGCTTTGTTGCCCTCTTCTTGCTCCAGCACCTCAATGTCTTTCTTGTAGTGAGGGACCAGAACTGAACACTATACTCAAGGTGTGGTCTCACTAGTGCTGACTACAGCAGGTCAATCACTTCCCTAGGCCTGCTCACCACACTATTCCTGATGCTGTTGGCCTTCTTACTGTGGAAGACTGTATCAAAGGCCTTAAGTCCAGGTAAACAACATCCACAGCCTTTCCCTCATCCACTAAGCAGGTGACTATCATAGAAGGAGATCAGGTTTGTCAAGCAGGACCTGCCTTTCATGAACCCATGCTGGCTGGGCCTGATCACCTGGTTGTCTCACATAGACTGCATAATGGCACTCAAGATGATCTGTTCCATAACCTTCTCCAGCACTAAGGTCAGACAGATAGGTCTTCAGTTCTCCAGATACTCTTTCCAGTGCTTCTTCTGGATAGGCATCACATTTGCTAGCCTCCAGTCAACTCCAACCTTTCTGGTTAGCCAGGAATTCTTAAAAATGATGGAAAGACATGTGTGGACAGAGGACCTTGTTGGGTCAGCCTGTGTCCACCTGTACTCTGTTAATAGGGCACCAGCCACAAAGAACAGTCATGGACCCACTCCACAAAACTCAAATGCAGACTTTTTCCTGCTTTTGTACACTTCCCTTTGTTAGCACCAACCCAAACCACAATTACATCTAACCCATTTATCTGTCAGAAGGCCAGCAGGGAAAAACAAACTGGCATGTAACCTCAGGGCTTACATGACGGAGAAGTCGGGAAAACTCAGCATGAAGTGCTCTCCATCAAGAAAAGCTTGTCCCACTGCATGGGGACCAAGCAGCCTAACCAATATTCTCTGACACTATCCTGAAGATATCACTCCTTTGCGTGTAATTTTTGGGAAAAAATTAGAAAGAATATGAGAAAATCAATGGCCTAATATCAGGATTAAGTGTCTTTTCCAACTAACCAAGCTTAAAAAGGGTGCAGAGGGCACAGAAGCTATTGTAACTGTACTGATGCTAATGCAAATAGTTCTGGTTTCTTCCAAATAGACTCTAGCACTTGACCTTTAATGCATACCTTTCCAAGAAAATGCACTTATTAAATCACAATCAAAATTCTTTTAGATTTATTTTAAATAAGACAAGTAAATTGCATTAGCATAAATGCATCTCCATCTTAAGAGGCAGACTCCTTGATAGGTAGCTTTCAATGCACATAGACTGCAAAATTATGAGGATGGCTTTAAAGACCAGTCTCCCACCTTGCCTAGATTGCAGCTGAGTTGGTAACTCTTCTAAAAGAAGTAAAACGAAGGTTTTTTTCTCCTAAAGGTGTACATCTCTTCAGCTTTTAAAGACTAAAAATGCAATACACTGATTTTGAAGATATCTGGAAAAATAACCCATTTTCGTTTATTTGGAAAAGGTAGTAACAGGATATCTTTTCAAGAAACAAGTAAATATAAATTCAGAGTTCTCTCTGCAGGCATGATATATACCACAGCCACACCTAAGGTCTTACCTGCAGTCTATATATACTTTGTTCAAAATCTAAAATAAGTCCTGTAATTTTCAAGTAACCACAAAAGATTTGCTTTTTCCCTCAAAGGACAATGGCTTTTGTCCTTGTGCTAAGTGATTTAACCTTTAACATATCAACAGCCCCATCACGGACAATCCACTCCCTTTTGCAAATACCAATTTGGACAGCTCTGGCCATGAGCACTGCTGGATCAGCCCAAAACAGACAAGCCCAGGCAATCCCACATCCCCAAATGGGAAACACCAAGCTTGGCTCCAGATCTAAATCGGCTAATCCTTCTTTCTGCCCATTTCTATCTTCCCAGTTCTCAGTCTCTATACTGCAAACAGGCTCATAGTGACCCATTTTTCCCAGTGTTATTCTTCTTCTTCCTTATGTAAGTAAGCCTAAAAGCATAATTTAAATTGGGGGGGAGGGAAGANATTTAAATTGGAGGGGGGGGGGGAAGAAAAAGAACAAATACTCAAACTCATAAAAAGGATGCTGCACAGAAATGCTCTGGGATGAAACTAAAATATGAAAATGAGCAGAGCCATGGCTGGCTTTTCATCTTTCCATCATCATAAGAAGACAGAGCCCTCTCTTTTGGAGCATCTCTGCAGTTTGCATATACATGCCTTACTTTCCTCCTCCTTCTTTAAGGTAGCAGAAAATTTTGTCTAATTTACTTCTCGTCTGCTAAATAAAAGTCCAGATTCAATGTCTTCATGTTTTTTTAAAGTATTATTATCAAGAACATTCCCAATTAAAGAGTCTAAGATTAAAATTATTTTACTACCAAAAAACAAAGCACTTTTGAATAGCAGAAACTTCCAAATAATTTCAAAATATTTTGTCGTTTTTCTAAGGCTGTGGACTCTGACAAATTCAGAATAACTAAAAAAGGATTCTTTTATTCAGAAGATGTCAAAACAATAATGTCAACACAGTTCTCCAAAGAAATTAATTTAAACACAAAAAATTCATTTGAAACTTTTTTTCTCCATACAGTGTTTCATGGTTGCACTGGATCAGCATTTCTTTCTGAAGAAGAATATTCTGTCAGAAAGATCCCTGACAAGCTCTAGGGCTCTGTGCTTATTTGTATTTTAGCAACAGGAGAATCAAGGCCTGAAAAGATGTTTTTCTACAGTAAGTACTGTAACCCTCCTCCTTGGGGTCCGGCTGCCTGTGATGCCAGGCCCAAGGCCAGTACAACACAACTCAGATTTCTGAGAAAATGGCTAAGTTGTGAGGCAGGGATGTGAGGAAGCAGGTAGGCAAGAGCCCCCCCCTCCCAAGATAAAAATGGCAAAACTACCAAAAGAAGGATGGCTACTCAGCTGGGGATGGATGCAGTTATAGGATTCAAGAGGAAGAACACTGACATGAAAAGCTATAAAGTACTTATAGTGGTGCCAGAAAAATGCAGCATCTTATCTGCTTCTTTCTGTTCTCTAATTTTTTGAACTAATAAAGTTTTAAAAGGAAAATGCTCAAAATAGACAACTAAACTGACTGCAGTAAAAGCTCAATTATAATCTAAAATATTAGTTTGTCCGTATAATTTTAACTCATGTCCCATCGCTAAAGCAGATACTCACTGTATATAAACACATGAAACAGTATTTAGTATTACCCTCAAATAATCTTTTGGTATCATACTTAATTTTTTAGGTTCATGCTTCCGTGTGTCAAGGATCTGATCTTACCTGATTATTCTCATTTTACTGCATTACTTAGCCTATATCCTCATCTCATTGCTTGGAATGAATTATGGTAAATCTGTACATTTAGTGGCTTCCTGATAAAACACATTTTCCAATATTATTTTTAAGCACTTACAATACAGTGTGGCTAGGGGCACTATGTGACAGATGCTATGGAATCACTAAGCGTTTGAAGATTACTGCATTAATTTTATAAGAAGTGTTATACATACCCACATGGGCTTGTTAGTGATTGTATTACTGCCTAAGTGGTTAGAGGAGATGAGTTAATGCAGAAACAAGTGATCAGTGGAGGTTGGGGATATAGATACCAGAAAAAGCAGGTTCTACACCAGACCCAGTGTAGTCTACAACAAGGACATGCATTATTTAATATGTATTAATTAATTCTCCCACTGTAGAAGGCAAGTGACCTGCTCTTGACTAAGCATACACGTAGCTTATTTATAACATGCTTCCTCTTTTCTGAATTAACTCTTTTCTGCCTTAGTAAAGCCTACTAGTCACCACATAAACCTGTCATTTCCCAACCTGGTTTAATATAAGGGAAAATGGGGCAGGACAGACAAATGAGTCCATTAGCACCATGAGATCCAGGTGAGGAGACATCTAGGTTTAGCTGGCGGAGATCCATTTGTGGGGCTGAATGGGAAAGGCTGTTTCTGGCCAGGGCTCTGCAGCACATTATGCAAGGAAGAAAATACTTCAAGGATGTCCAGGAATATAGCACCTTCCAGATGACCAAAACCAGATCAGGTGAAAGGTGTACACCAAACCCATGACACTCATCAGGGCTGTGGCCCTACACTGGGATTGGCTCCGCACTAATTTTAAAACTTACTCAGTTTGCTCTCATATCTTTAGTTCAAAACATAGGATTGCTCTTCTGTTGGATATTCTCAGTTCTCAAGTCTCATTTAAGAGCCAAGACCAAAATGAACACAGTCGGTTTCTTTTACTTAGCATTGAACTGAGAGGATTTTTTCCAAAGCACTTTCAAGAAAACAGGCAGCCCCCATGTATGGTGTAGGGGAGAACTTTGTAGAGTAGAGCTGATGGTTGGACTTGAGGATCTCAAGGTCTCTTCCAACCAAAATGATTCTATGACTCTATGCCACAACTCCAGCTGATTTCAAATAGCCTTGAAGAGACAAAAAACTAATGTATGCATTAATGTATACTTCAGTTTCTTCAGAAACTATAAATACAGGACTTCATTTACTGAACAACATCATAGACAACACGCTGCAGTACTGAATTTGTAAGAGATGCTAGTAATTTCCTCCTGATTTCAACAGGATGCAAGGGTTAGACGTACAAGAGGACCACATCAGTCACACTCTGCCGTTGGTATGACAGTGGATGATAATTGGCTTAATAACCATGAAAAATAAAGCAAAATGTTCACGCTAATTTATCGGATTAGACACCAAGTTGTTTGCATTACAAAGTCATCGAACAACTGCTTCTAATGGTGCCAATGTAAATTATTGCAAAACAAGTCATTTGTTTCACAACTGAAATTGTAGAAGTGCGTGGTACTACCAGATATACATCGAATACAAAACAGTTGTCACTGTCTGCCACTCTTTCAAACTAATTATTTAGTTTCCTTGTGGCATTACAGTGATGCATAATCTATATGCAATTCACATCTTTTACTATTCTAATTGTATTTTCTTTCTTTTTCTAAATTCAAGCTATGCATACAACTAGAGCTATTTTTTCACATTTGATTAATTTCCTAATCATTTGTTTTAAGTCTGCTCCAACTCAACCTATAAGATGTGGAAGAAAACAGTTTTGTTTTTCTTTTAGCTTAGATTTAGATTTAAGATGACAAGCAGCAGCAGCGTGAGACACATATAATAGGGCTTAATTACATCTCATACAGGCTTAATTACAAGAAGTGGCAGAAAGAACCTGCAACATTTCATTGCTAGAGAAAAGTTATCAACCATGTTTCCCAAACTTTTAGTATTTAGTATTAATTGCTTACTCCCTGCATACAGGATTCATATTTGCTATTCAGGCTGATATACATCAACAACTGCCTCAAGAACTGGATAGTGAAATTCATTTGATGAATTTTGTAATATAAAACCTATAATTTCCTCAAGACACTGACAGAATTGAAAGCCTGCATCAGATTTAAGCAGCAACTGGTTCACCCTTTTTTCTTTTAACCCTTTTTAAATTCAGGATAAAATATTGCTATTGTCATGTCCTTTGATATCCTTGTTTAATTCTCAATGCATAGACAAGATATTCTATATTCCAACTGAATAAGACAGTCACTTCAGAACTGGTTGAAATACACAACTTCGTCCACAGAGGTAATTTTAAAAAAGGAGGTTTGTGGGCATGAAAACTGAGGAGAAATAAAATAAAAAATAAAAAATAATAATAATCCCCAGTAAAAATCCCCAGTATCCCATATGACAATTTTGAGAAAATTTTTATTGCCAACTTAAACTTTCCATTATTTCCTGACACACCAATTTTAGTTGTACACATTTACTTAGGCGCAAATGATAACCTTCCATTACAACCCAGGAGGGCCACGTTTCGGTAAAAAAAGCCACCACAATCACAGTTGTGATTATTGTATCATTGACAGATTCACACAGACCACTTGTAACACACCATTATTTGTTCACCTTATGTTAGACATTATGTGATTTATTAGGGAATTATTAGCTATTGCCTAATAATATTTTAAAGACACAAACAAGTTCCAGAAAAATTGAAATCATTATTTCAACACTCGTTGGCAATCTGTCAAAAAAAATGTTTTTCTAGCAGTGCTGATTTTAACAAGAAAAGCACTTTTCACTCAAAATAACCTGACAAAAGAATTCAGAGCAGGCCTAATCAATTCCTGCCTGCTTTGATGGTATTTAGTACGGGATCATTTTGTAGACATGCTGCTATATTATTGTTGTTAATATCTTTGAGCAAGAGCACTCCAAAACTGGTTACTCAGCCTAAGCTATTTCCTGGTCATTCTTCATAACACAGCTGAACACTTTTGCTGTGCTGTGGAGAGTGTGCAGAAAATGCTAACTATGTGCTGACATTTTCCCTTTCGTTCCACGTCTCCAAGAAAGGAGGGGTAGATACCAGGCCAAGACCACCAAATATCTGGCCCTGCTATAGGGTGTCACACCTCGTGGCATCAGAGCTGAGATGGAGGACAGGACCATCTGGGTGTGAGAGCTGGGGTATGGGTAGCACTTGCTATATAGGACACTGGCAGTCAGTTATCTTGGGGTTAAGATCTGTAGACAAATACTATAATGAAACAGAAGCTATTCACACCATCTTCCTTCACTCAGCACACTTTATTGTTTTTTCCCAGTGCAATAGGGGATGTCTCAAGCAGCAAAGCTTTAGGTAACTTTTCAGGAAGCTGTCCAATAGCTTGCAACAAATCCCTGACAGAAAACTAAACTCCCTTTAATGTAAGGATTCTTGGAACTCAGCTGAACACTGCTGCTACTCCTCAGTCACCCAGTTGTTTAATCCACTATTCACTACACCTTTCTATGGCTATCAGCATTAATAGCAAGTTCAGTCCCTCTTCTTGAAATAAAAATCTAACAATAATAATAGTAATAAAGGTGTTCTTTAGTTTTCTAACTCCCTTCTTTCCTTTAGCTTCTGAAGTCCAAGCAGTTTTAATAAACACTTCATTTTGTCTTATGTCCAGGGCTAATCCCAGTAGGTTGCCAATGCTTTACTTATCTGCCTCACTGGCATTTTTGACAAGGGGAGAAATCAACAGCATGCTGAAAAGATGCTGTAATGATGATGTTAAAGAATAAAAACTTGAACTTAAATCCTTACTCCTGCAGAGCCTCATTAGTACAATTCACCCTGCCTCAATTCATCACCATTCACCACTGCTCATTATTTATAGTCCTTCAACTTATCTACAGTCTGTATGACCATGTTTCTATCCAAGCCAACATGTATTAGTTATTCATGTATGGTTTGGTGAGATGGTATCAAAGGGTTTACTAAAATGCACGTATTATATCACTTGCCTTTCATCTGCTTATTTTGTAATCTTATCAGAAAGGTAAAAAAAGCAATCTGGCTAGATTTATCCTTTCTAAGCCTATTTGTCTTATTGCTTATGGTCCATTATTAAAGCTGAGGAAAATAATCTTCTTTACTCCACCTCTCAATGCATTTATCATTTGCCTGCTTTCTGTGGTTCTAATTGCACTAGCTCTTCCACTCTCAAAAAAAAAAGCATCTGTATACTGGGGCTAAGGTTTGTAGAAAGAAACCCAGAAACAGAACCCAAGGTATAGCAAATTTTTTTCCAAAATTCACCTCCTCCGACCTTAATAAACTGTGTGTGCTAAAACTCAGTCCTGCAGGAAAGAGCACAAATCAACCAGCCAGAGCACTTCAGCACTCCTTTAGTTTTAACCACAGGAAAAGTCCCTCTTGACTTCAGAGTATACTCAAGTGTCACAAGCTAAGCGCAAGCTTTGCAGAAGAAAAAAATAACTACAGTAAATCACAAGCCTCATTTATTAGATGTGAGGCCCCACCTCCTGCAGATGGAGGAAGCAAGAACATAAAGCACGGATGTTGGTGCCACTGAGGATTTCTGAGGTGGACACCTGGCTCTGCACAAACCAGTTTTTCTTGTGCATTTGTCCGTTATGCTTCTTGACCAGCATTCATTCACATTCCTCATTCCCTTTATTATTTGCAGTTGGAGTCTTGAACTTTGTTTTTGCCATTCCCTGGGAGGTCCTGTTGTATGTATGACTTCCCTCTCCCCTGGATACTAGCTGACACGCACACAATCCCCATCCATGCCTGCAAAAAGCAGAAATGGTTTGAGATGTTATCCTGAACAATGCAGACCAAGTACAGGTTCTTCAGTCACCAAGTAAAGGAATTGGGGGCCTCCTTTTTAAATAGGCATGTCAATTTTGCCCTCAGAACCTTTACTCAGTCAAATGATATATAAGAACTGAATGATAGATAAGAACTGCATTTTTCAAGTCTCATTAGACATTGAGACTTACTGACTGCTATTACATTTTATTATTATTATATTACTATAGCATTTTTCCTTAAGTGTATTTTCTAAAATAAGTCTTTCCAGCAAAAACAAACTAGCCACCTCCAAAACCAAAATAATCCTGCTGAAACCTCCAAACTCAACCCAGTAGTCCAGGACAACACCAATCCACCATTACTACACTAGAGTAATATAATGCTACTTCTAAAGGAAAAAAATACATAAAACCAAATTTATAAGCTGAAAGGGTAATAATATATCTGCCAATTCAGTTTCACATGAAAAAATAGCTTCTCCTCTTGGTAGTGGAATGATACTGTTCTCACAAGCCAGTTAGAAAATCTCTGACCAAAAGCCGGATTTTCAGCAACAAGAGCAATTGATTGGAAGTGTTCATCAAAAGAAACATCTGAACACAGGTGGGGAGGGGAGAAGAGAAGGAAGACTGAGGAGATGAAGTCAAGAGATATCACTTTTAATATTAAGGCATTAAAGTTATTAAATATATAAATACATAAAATAATCATGATAGAGACTGGAGCTAGAAGAAAATACACCCAAATAAGAGGGAATACAGTTGAAGTCAAGGAATACTAAAGGAAATGCTGATGAGCAGGCAGTGACAAAAGAGGAACAGCAATTCCTCAGTATTCAACCTGACTTGGATGCAGAAATAATTTGAACCACTATATTTACTTTCTCTCTCTTTCCCCCCACCCTCCTTCTTTTTCTTTTATGAAATAAACCACTTCTGCTTATTCCAGGGAAAAAGAAACAAACATTCAACATTTCAGACATCCATGAAAACGCAAATTCTACAAGGCCATCTAGGAACACTGTGGGTATGTTGAACAGAATACAGTGAACAACATGGACGCACTCAGGTTTCTGTGAATGTCATTGACCTCCACAAGAATGAAAATATTAATGATTGCATCATGTTACACCATCAAATAGATCCAGTGAATCCTTGGACAGCTATTAGAGTGATGAGCAGCTCTCATTATGCCTTCTACTACAAAAGACACATGGACTGTGGGGTCACACTAACCTGCAACAAGCAATTTAGGAAGTGAATCTCCTGGCTGGTGCAATACCTCCTCCACAGCATAGGGATCTTGGCATTCTGCAACTCAGCAGTTGCCCACTGAAACACAGGGACACCTGTTTCACTGATGAAAGTACAGAGCACTTCAGTGCCAGTCAGAGGTACATGCTAACATGTTTTGGCTGCTGAGGTAGAGGGCAGGTAGGAGCGGAGAATGCAAAAAAAATCCCACTCATAATTCCCACCACATTTCTCAGCCAAACAAGTCTTCTCACCCTTCTCAGTTCTGTAAGAAAAAAGACCCACAGCTATGATTCACACAGAAAGGCAGAAAGGATGCAGCTTCACTTGCTTAACACTTTGCCTCAAAATTCAGGTAAGATTTACAGCACTTTCAAAAATAGATCCCTATGAGGTACCTTGGTGGAGTTACAAAAGACAGAGACATTCCAGGCTGCACATGACTTCTGAAAACAGACTAGGTAATGTGTAATAAACATGTAATTACTCTTTCATTATTAATTACTCAGGGGGCATATAACTTAACTACAGTCTGTTTCTTTAACTATTATATTAATTGACTCTCATTGCACACACCCATTCAAGTACAATGGGTTGTGGAGAAGAACTGCACAGAAATATTTTCATATCTGGCTTTGGTCGACATGAAGCTATATATATATTTATTTTTTTTAAAGCATTAATAATTGTTAATTTCAGAAATGTTGTGCTTGTTTAGACAGATTATATTTCAGAGCTGCCTTATAGAACAAAATCTTATGGCTTGCAACATTGTAGTTCACAGCTGTTTTGTTACTTATACTACATCTTAAAATTGACTGGTTGGAAAATGAAGTTTGCCTGAAAACAATCACTTCTGACCACACTTAAGTTTAGAGAGCCCCCCATGAAAGTCTCTCTTTTTTGACCTGAAAATAAATGCTACCCTAAAACAGAAAGAAAGAAAAGGAGATTTCAGGTTCATTCTTTTCTTGTTTGGTGGTTTTCAACCAAAAACCTACAAATCTAAGGGCAGAAGAGCCAAGCAAATACAGTTGACAAACCAGAATGTCAGTAAAGCTGGGTAACAACTGCAAGAGTATCTTACACTGACTAGAAGCTGTAATTCTCAGAAAATAATTACCTGAGACACAAGTCAACAAACTAGTTACGTGAACACTTTGCTGAATGCTGTTTTAAAGAAGTAAAAATGTCAATAGTTGTTTGCCTAACTAGTTAGTTAGGAGTGGTTGCAAGCGGAGATTTAAAGAGGTTTCATTGAACAGAGCAAGACAAATAAGGGCATCATTTTATCTCAGATAAATTAGTGGTACAACTTACAGTAATTCCAAAAAGGGGAGTCTCAGACCTCAAGAGTAAGGTTGGTGTTTGTTTCCTAACCAGGAATTCTTCTCTGTACTTATAGTAGAGAGAAGTGTTGGTGAAACCCTCAGAAATGAGGGGTTTGGTGTTTGTTTAAACAAAGAAGGAAAAACTAAAGATATGTCTTTATGCCTGTGTGATCACCATATGGTCAGTCCATATCCTTAAGCAAAATACGCTGAATACTGGGGAACAAAGTTAATGCCTGCTATGCCATAGGTAGCCATAGGTGGCAATAAAAGGATCAATGGTTTCCAGTTCCATACTCACAAAGTCACAAGAGTAATACTAGGCAGCATTTAGTAGCTTTTTGCCCCATCATTTGGTCCTGCGATGTAACTGGAGATTTACCAACCATAAGTCTGACGGTGACAAACCAAAGGCAAACAGTTCTGCTCTTCCACAAGGATCCTGTCACGCCTCCTGGTACCTGTTCCTGCTGTGATGGCAGAGGGGCTGCAGACCCACTAAGTGACATCTTCACAAGAGGGTAACAGTAGTGCAGCAGGCAGTACAGGGTTCTGTACTGCTGTTGGTCTCAGCCAAGTAAGCTTTGACAATAAGCTACCAAATATGAACAAAAAAGGAAATTTCCTACTAAATGCAGGAAATTTTCCCTCTCTGTTTCAGCAACAAAACCTGGAATTCTACCAGGCACTAAAGAATTAAACTGTGTAAAGGCAAAAATAAGTCAAGACTGAAATGATTGCTGGTGAATGTTAGCTCACGAAAATGCATCAAGACAGTTACAATGCTAACCTTTCACAGCATTTTCCCTACAACTCCTGTAATACACTGAAAGGTTCCCTTTGTTACTGAACAGCAAATACAAACACATACCATCCGATGAACTGGAAAAAATATCTCCACTGAACATCTCTCTGTCTATACAGAAGAAAGCACACAATCAGTATAATTAAGTAATTTGAAAATAGAAAAAAGCAGGTTCTGCAGGTTTTGAAGCGCGGGACAGAAATTTGTGCTCCCGCATTGTAATAGGTTATTTCTTCTCTAAAGGTAAATGTTTATGATTTTATGCCAGTCCATGGGATTGTCTCAAGATAACTAGATCTTCTACATTCAGCACACAAATATATTACTCCATTTTATTTCTATGTAAACAGTAATTTCCCACTATTACAAAACGAGCATACAATGAATTCCACAGTCACCCTACTCCCACAGTGCCTTTTCTTTATACTAAATGAATAGAAAATGGGAAAGAATTTAGCTTATGTGGCCAACTCATATTCTAACACCTTTTGAGAGCTTGAATAGTAAATATATCCAATCTTTTATAAACATATGAAATTCAAATATATATAGATAAAATTCATATTTCTTTCATTTATATATATGTACACACACACACACACAAAGTTTTAAGGAAAAATGAAATAAGACAGTGCCATTTAAGACAGAGGGCGCATAGCAACTGCCCCTTCTTTTCTCTACTTGAAAACTTTAATTACAAACTTAATGCCAGATCCATTGTTTTGTATATTTTTTTTAAGTACAGCACTCAGTACAAAATCCATTTCAGGCCTAAAACCCCTGGTATGTTACTATAAAGCCATTAACTGTATATTAAATTATATTACATTTCATTTATACTACATTTCATTTTAGCTGTGATGGCCCAGTAATTACTACTGATTGTTTCTGATCTCTCACATATGAAAAAGCATGGCTGGTAAATTAGTGATGATAACCAATAATGAGAAGCAGGGGCATTTATACTTTCTCTTACTACACCATTTAATTGTTATTAAAAAATCCATTATGCTCTGTGTTTTACTCAGTAAGGCAGATCCAACCCATTAAATATATCCTTTATTTTCTCTCCCTTTTTTTAACAAAGATCACAAGATATTACCATATTACCTTTTCTCTCTCACTGCACTGCCAGGCTCTGGCCACCAATTCTGAATTTGCTTTCACTTTCAGACATTTATCTGCATACAGTTAGGTGAAAGGTATTATTAATCATATCCTGTTGCTAGGCTACCTGGAGATGTTCATTTAAGCTTAATGTTTCTCTTTGTTAAGAAGCGCCATGAGGAACACACAGATTTGAGACAAGAAAACTACCTTACAGAAACTGCTTTTAAAAAAAAAATCAAGACTCTCAGAATATGCATTAACGAGAAAAATAATTTTAAAAAACCTAGTATAGTCTACAGTTTGTATAGTACAGCTTCATTTTGAACATGGACCTTTTGCATAACTGAGATGCACAATAAGAATTAAAATCAAGGTCCAATGTTCAGCCTCATAACTGCTGGAAGAGCTTTAAAGACACTATAGTGTCTTTATTAGAAATAATTTAGCGATGACAGTATTATCTAATATTCATTGAAATGAACAGAAACAGGTTTACTACATATGATATGAAGAAAAAAACCCATATGTGCCTAAATAAATTAGCATACTGTTTATACATTTATGGGTATAAGCTTATGTGAGGACTTACACCTCTGCATATAAATGAATCTTCATTCTATGCCTCTACAACATCGCAACACAAGAAACACATTTTGTCAAGTCAAACAAACTGATGAAATCCCACCAGCCAGCCCCACCAGTCCACCTTCACCCACTGAGGGATACCACGTAAAGGTAGCCACTCACTCCTGAAGACATCCCACCCATGCTATCTGCCACATCCAGCGACTTGAGGTGGGGTTACGTTACAAGTCGCAAAGTTCTGTGTACCAAATTAAGGAGCATGAGAGCAGGATGTGACTTAAATGATTCCTTTTACCTACTGACTAGCAGCTGTTCAGCTGAACTGGAAAACATCTAGCACAATCCTTGCACACACAAGGCCACACAGAATTTTGCTCCAAGATAGCAGAATGACGCTCTCGGACTCAGGTTTAGTACAACCTGCTCCCTCATTTAAAAAACTGCAAAAGGCCTTGTTTGTATTACACCCTAAATCACATTAATGAGGTGAAGCAAGACAGGCCAGATTGTTTCCCTTCCAGTCTGCCCGAGCTTGTCTACACAAAATTAAAGGCCAATTAACTTCCAGCGTGAAGCTGGTGTACCTAGCTGAAATATGCCACTCGGACTCAGAGGACTAGCTAAGGAAAGGACCTACTTGAATGACTTTCTAAGAAAGTACTGAGTACTGATACCCATTGTAATTCAAGTGGATGTGAATAAATCCTATCTCTGTAGGATCCTTTTCTGTCACTGAAGATAGAAAGCATCAGCTTTGAGAGTATCAATATCTGGTATATTTGCCCATGTGGAAATTTTGATTGTAGCCCTTAAAAACATGTAAGGAGCAGCACCCTCTCAATACACCAGACACTTGTAACATCCCAATTCATCTGTTCTGCTCAAATGCAAAAATTCTGAATGTTAGCACAGACTGGCAAATCTTCTGTTTCTGGGAAAAGTACTCCTTTTTCTGAAGTTTTTGCCGTGAAAGTGAACACAGCTCTTTGATACAATGCAGCAGTGCTACAGAGTATTCAATATTGGTTCCTGGCTTGGAAACTGGTTATCACAGGAAGCCGACGTGGGTGCAGACAGCACCATCAACACCATAATGAAAGTTAATTCTTTACAGAATTCTTTAATTCTTTACAGAATTAATAAACAAAAAATGACCTTTAGAGAGCAGCAGTGACAATGGACTCTTTTTGTTTGGTTGGTTGTTGTTGTTGTTGTGTTTTTGTGTTTGTTTTTTTTTAACTCCCACTATCTAATGTTTTGGCTGTTTTGGTGCCTTCCAATTAACAACTGCAAACAGTTCTCTTCTTGATTCTTCATGGGAAAAATGTGTGCAAAATAATTCTGGAATACATAACAGCCGTACATTCATGTCTTGCCAAAAAAACCCCAAACAGTACAAAAATGTTTGTATTATGGAGGAGTAAGTGACTTTTCAGAGCTTCCTTTTTTTTTAAAAAAGAAAATATTTCCAATTAACTTTCATTTCTGCTCTAACATTCTAACCATAGAGAAGCATTTTGGCATATTCAGAAGCACTAAGCACTGGATTGTTAAGGTCCTAAGCAGAGATCTTTTTAGAAGTTGGGTTTATGTCATTTGGGCTTTGAAGTGTCTACTGGTTATGGAATCATGGAATTTTAGAGCTGGAAGGGACTCTAGAGATCATCTAGTCCAACTCCCCTGCTAAAGCAGGATTGCCCAGAGCACATTACTCAGCACTGCATCCAGGCAGGTCTTGAAAATCTCCAGAGAAGGGGACTCCACAACCTCCCTAGGCAGCTGGTTCCAGTGTTAGTTAAAAAAACCCACACAGTTCTTTCAATCTATATTCAATTCTATTTATTCTTCATGGATAGAGATGAGAAAATGCTGTTGCCCAAAGCATGGTCCAAAGTGAACCTAAAAGCCTGCAGGCATGTTTTCAGCACCAATCTGGTCTAAGTTGCCTAATTTCAGTCATGTTTTCTTTTCAGAAGGCTGAGATGAAACCAAACAGGCAATGATTGGGACTTAGCTAGTTCTGGTGATGTCATTGTAAGAACTTTGATTGGGTATCAAGGACAAATTACTTCATGCTTTAAGAGCAGCAAATATGAGGAGAAAAGTCAGCTAGAGAAGTTATAAGAGAAGCCTTCTTCCATTTGTGTTTGGAGAGGTCCAAAACACAACTGCAGCTGCTCTTGCAGATTAAGCAGAACCACAGCGAGCAAAGCTAGGAAGAAAATGTCCTGGACATAAGAGAATAAGCTCTCCAAGGGGAAGAACATTAAAAATTTCTGCCTGTTTGCAGAAACCCACACTGAGCATCAAAAGCACAAGGCTGGTGTCTTGCTCACAGTACCTCATCTGCTGTCTTAGGCTACGTATAGTGCTTAATGTTAGAGAGGCATTAACATAATTCCATGGTCAAATTCTCAGATGAAAATAGCATGAAAAACACAGAAAGAGGCATTACATTTTACTTTGGATATTGACATTCAAAATGTTGAGCAAAAACATGCAGTGTGCACAAAGATAAGACTGTCTGCCTGACACTGTGAGTACCTGCTGCTCTTCCACACTGCAGAACTGGACGGAAGGACAGAAGCCATGTCAGCTTAGGGAAAGAGACCAAAGATGACCTGTTAAGATTTTTAGGAAAAGATGAGGAGGCTGCAATACGGACTCAGTAACTTATGACACATTGGTTCTCTTGAACAGGGCAAAAAATTCCAGCAGCTCCAAAATCCTTCTGCTTGGTATATGTAGAGCTGAAGCTGCAATTTCAGAAGACTGAAAGATTACACTAAAGCTGAATCGTGCTTACCACATAGTTAGGGAAGCAGGGTAAGTCATAAACCATGAATTATTTCATGCTGCAGCAAGACTGCTCCTTAGACACAAATTACCTTCCCTGAAGCTAAACCAAGGTGTCTCCAACACAACAAAGTCACTATTTGTGGATGCAATTTAAAGCAGAGAGTAGTTGCCAAATACCTGGTTCCAAACAACCTGATTGTTGCTTTGCACCCTTCAGATGTATTTAGGTAAGTTTTGCAAGCCAACATAACATAAATGTATACAAATCATATAAGTGACTTGCCCTGTATACAAACTATTTTACATACAAATATATAAAGGTATCACTAGTTAGATTTAAAAAAAAAATGTTATATTTGGTTTTAAAAGTGGAACATGCCAATCTCAAAATGCTTTAATGATCGAACACTTTTATATACAGCATTGCTGACAATGCTGACCAATGCTGAACATGCAGTCATACTGATGAAGGTTCATACCTTTGGCAGGTGTTTTTTTTATGGCAGATGTATCAGCTATTTCCTCAATGATTATTTGGTTTAAAATTTTGCAAATAAATTGTTCTGATATGACAGCATATTCTTTTTAATAAAGAAAAGTCATTTAAGGAAGAAGAAGTTCAGTTTTATTTAGAAGACCAAGCATTTCTTTAGAGCAAAAAACGCCTAGAACAAATGTGTCACTGCTTTAAGTTTACAGAACTACTGGTTTGGTAGTTCTGCTTTAATAATGCTTAGTAGCAGTACTAACTCTGCATTGATACCCAAGTTAGTTTTCCCTTGTACTTCAGATTTCAGGTGGGTGGAGGAGAAGAAAAAAAAAATCAACAAAATGTCCTTCTTTGATATGAGATAAAATTAGATAAGAGCCTTCGATTTTAACTTATCCCAGTTTTAATATGGAGAAAAATATACTAAACCATCCCATTTATAAGAGTTAGAAAGGATAACGGTGTATATATAATATATGCTTGGTTTTGAAGCTGGCAACAAAGACATATTGGCAATTTTCACCAGAAGGGGAAAAAAAAAAAAGAATTTAAAAATCTAGCTGTGCCTGATGGTGTGACAACCACAGATCACCATCTGAAACATACTCTTCACGTGTCCCTGTGCCTCTATCAACAGCAAAAGGAAAAGATTATGCTACAGCATGGCACAAGCAGCATTAAGGTTCCAGGGCAAAAAAGTAACCACAGAGTAATGTACTAACATTGTCTGACATCATGCAGGAAATAGAAGTTTTCATGAAACTACCACTAAGAAATAGGAGAACTAAGATACTATCATAGAATCATTTAGGTTGGAAGAGACCCCTGGGATCATCAAGTCCAACCATCAGCCCTACTCTACAAGTTCTCCCACATTTAGTCTGGTAGCACGTAACAGGAACAAGTATTGCACACTTCTGTGCAGCATAGGGAAATCCTTACAGTATAGATAACAAATGTAACATTTAATTTCACAGAATCACAGAATATCAGGGATTGGAAGGGACCTTGAAAGATCATCTAGTCCAATCCCCCTGCTGGAGCAGGAACACCTAGATCAGATCACTCAGGAACGTGTCCAGGTGAGTTTTGAACGTCTCCAGAGAAGGAGACTCCACAACCTCCCTGGGCAGCCTGTTCCAGTGTTCAGTCCCTCTCACTGTGAAGAAATTTTTCCTCATATTTAACTGGAATCTCCTCTGTTCCAGCTTGCATCCATTACCCCTTGTCCTATCATTGGATGTCACTGAGAAGAGCCTGGCTCCATCCTCCTGACACTCACCCTTAACATATTTAAAAACGTTAATAAGGTCACCCCTCAGCCTCCTCTTCACACACTCTTCCTGAGTTTCCACTCTCACTTTACTTTTAGGAAAACTACTTGATAGCTTTCCCCTCTTTTTTAGCCCATCCTTCCTTTCCTTTTTTTGGAATTGCCTCAGCCGTTGACCCCACCAGATTTTACGGATAAATCAACTGAGCGAAACAACAATTCGGTCTTCTTGTCAGTACAGGGGACAACTAGCCTAGATACAGGCTAAAACTCTGTAAAGTTTTACAATGCTAAATTAGTGGCTGCCCTCCCACGCTTTAGTATCACTGTGCTTAATGGGTGGGAAGAGCAAAACATGGGTTTTAATAGAAAGGATTAACTGGTTTGAAGAAAGGTTTGCACCTTTTGCATGCACATTTTTCTCTTGTTCACTAAATTTAGGTTTCCGGCTACCATACTCTCCTATAACGATTGGTAGCTGTCTCAGCAAGAAGACATTAGGATGGCAAAGACAGAGATGACACAAGCACTTCAAAAAGTAGCTGCAGTGATACCTGTGCTTTTTCTCAAGAAGCATCAGTTTGACAAGAGGCAGCAGTGTCAAAGGGGCAAGGGATTGGAGCAGACAAGAGACCTGGATCCTCTTTTGCTTAATAGCTGCTCTGCTTTAGCCGCTTGAAGAAAATAAAAAAAACACTGTCACCTGTCCCTTCTATTATTTGCATGACAATATTTGGAACTGTGGCGATATTTTAAATAGGTAGTAGCATCCTGTTGTAAGGCAATGTAACTAAAACATGCAGGGCAATTCAGTAAAGGACACATTTGCTGCAGCTTCAGGACTCTAAACAGTTTCCTGCCGAGCCAGAAGATAACTTCCTCTCATCCTGCAATCCCCAACATGAGGACCATGCCAGTGAAGTGCTGCTGTAGGCAGTACAGCATGGAGTCTGCTGTAGCCTGTGAACCTTACATGAACTCATGCAGCCCTTTTGCACTGGTCAATTTATGGCCAGCAGCTCCTCAAAAAAGCGCCCCTCAATCAGGGGCCTGTGAGAGTGATTTAAAGCAAACTGAAATTACTTTCTCTCCTAATGAACAGTTAGTTCTTCACTAACCTAAACACATCACACCTACTATTTCACCTAATAAAATAACTCACTAATGTGATTAGTGAGTAATGCCCCTACTGCTGGTATTTTGAATGATCAGACTTGACAGTTCTACAGACTCAACTGAGGCATGAACCCCTTTATACTGCCACCAGTGCTGAGCATGCAGGTTTAACGCTCACTTCTGCAATTTAATGTCCTACCCACAAGTACTCAATTTTGTGGTAACACCTGGTGCATTGAGGTTCTTCACGTAAGTCATGCTGTCTTATTTTCATCATGCAATTTTTTGTGTTTGAATTTTCTTCGCAGTAGTTCATAAGTTTTGGCTATGTTTTGGATTTGTGCTGAAATCAGTGTCGATATCACAGGGATGTTTCCGTTATTGCTGAGCAGTGCTTACACAGAGTAAAGGCCTTTTCTGCCCCTCACCCCACCCCACCAGTGAGTAGGCTAGGAATACAGAAGAAATTGGGAGGGGACGCAGCCGGGACAGCTGACCTCAACTGATCAGAGGGACATTCCATACCACGTGATGTCACACTCAGTATTTATATAGTTTTATAACTGGGGGAAGAAGGAAGGGAGGGGATGTTCAGAGTGATGGCAAGTAACTGTTACATGTGATGGGATCCCTGCTTTCCTGGGGATGGCTGAATACCTGCCTGCCAATTGGAAGAAGAGAATCATAGAATGGTTTGGGTTGGAAGGGACCTTAAAGATCATCTAGTTCCAACTCCCCTTGCATGGGCAGGGACATCTCCCACTATACCAGATATGAATGAATTGCTTGTGTGCACGGCTTTTGCTTTACCTGTTAAACTGCCTTTATCTTAACCCATGAGTTTTCTCACTTTTCCGTTTCTCTGCCCCATCCCAAGTAAG
>VZTM01003374.1:226415-238515 GCA_013400555.1 Jacana jacana | reverse complement strand
ACCCAAACCATTCTATGATTCCTTCATGCATGAGCTGACTTCACAAGCCTGTCACTGTGGGAGAGGGTCTCCTTGCTCCAGAAGGCCATGAGGCTGAGCTCCTGTCGTAGCCTGACGGGCTGTGTTCAGCCCTCAGTTGTACGTCTGCACGTTCTCTGGGTCTACACGGAGCTTAATCTCCATCCAAGTCCCGTTGATGCTCTCAACAGGGAGGATTTAGTTCGGTCAAACAGGAGTCTCACCACTGAGAAATGTTTAATTTAAAAATTAATTTCCTTCCACCTAACAAGAAGTATTCCTTGTGGAGTGAGAGTTCCCTCAGAAGGCTGGCCAGGGCTGAGCACTAATGAATTCCTCTTCTTTTTCTTTTTCCCTGCGTCTCCTGGAATTTCTAGCATCTCGTAAGTATAATCTGCTCTATCTTTTTACTTTTATTTCCTTGTCTGTTGGTGTCCTGAACAAACTCTCCTCTCCTCTCCTGTCCATCGCATTCCCTCGTGCTTTCCATACGCTAAGGCTGTTTGTCTGCTGGCAGGAGGTCAGATGGCTCCACCTGGTAGATCTACATGGATCACACCGCGACCATCCTCATCCTGGAAATGGAGATGACAGTTGCTAGCATGGTTTTCTTTCCCCTCTTGATCCTGGTGTGCAGAGGTTCTGTGTCTGCAGCCTTCTTGGTCCATTCCTCTGTAGCAGGGACGATGGCCACTCGCCCCTGTTCTTTGGGCCACGCTCTGGCCACTTTGCTTTAGGAACAAGTGCTGGTGCAGCCACTTGCCCTAGAGAGTGAGGCCCCTTGGTTTGGTGAGTCTCTTGCTGCCCTCTGACTCGCACGCGGTCTTCCAAGGGTTGGCTGTCTTCCTCGGGCAGCCTGGTCTCTCTCTGTTGTCTGGTGAGAGCTTTCCTTGTCTGTGTTCCGTGTCCTCTCCAGTCCAAAGCTGTGGAGGTGGTTAATGGCTTGAAATGGTTTCCCAGGGCGTTCAGGGGCTACGCAGAGAGGAAGAGACGGAAACGGGAGAATGATTCTGCAGCTGTAATACAGAGGTAGGGCCCGTTTTCCCCCATCAGCCCTAACCTTGCCTGGTGTTGCATGGGCCCTCCGGGTGTCATTAGTGACGCTTGATGGCGTTGACCGTGGTTGTCCCTGTCTGTGTTGCTGTTGGTAGGGACAGGAGAGGCGGCCGTGTTGGAAACGTGCAGGTGAACGATGCCGCAGTGCTCAAGAGAGCTGATCTCCATCTTCTTAAAGAAACACTGTCGAGTGCCTGTTAAACTTCTAACTAAAATATACAGGATCTGTGTCTCAGGCTGAAAAAGAAATATAGATGTACAGAAAAAAAAAAGAAAGATGCAATTTCCCCAGCCCTCTCCCAGATGTTGGGAATTTGAAGCCAGCTGAGTGTCTAACCAGGGACTTAGGGGCTGTTGCTGCATTTACAAACACACCTCAAAAATCTGAGACCCAAGTGAAATTACCATTTCTAGTGACCAGAATTCTATTTATTTTTTTTTTTCCCCCAATCTTTTTGTTTTTTTAAAGAACAGAAAGGAAAGAAAAGGGAGTAGGGACGGATTCTGTGCCTGGGAGTTAGAGGAGGGCCCTGGTTTCCCTCTGCCGGCCTGGCAGGGCACCTCCCTGCCCCTCTCCTCATCACAGCCCGTCTGGTTTGTGTGTTGTATGAGCCTACACGGGTCACAGCGTTTGTGTCAGTGGGTAAAAACTGCCACGACCCCTTCAGCCCTGTTCAAAACAGAGGAGGAGAAAACCATCAGCTTTGCCCAACTGGGACATTGCCAGGAAGATATATATATATATATTTTTTTTTTAGCAATTTTAAGGTTGGTGGTTTTGAAGAGAAGTAAGAATCAAAACTAAAGAAGCTGTAAACAAACAGACAGTGTATCTTTAAAAAGAAAGAGGTTTCTCAGAGTTGTTTAGAGAGGAATGTTAGAAAGTGGCTCGTTCCCACGGCTTCCAAATCCGGGAGCAGTTGTGCACCCCGGTGACACGGAGCGCTCAGGATCCAGGATGGACTCATCTCACCCTTGTGTTGAGCAGCCAGCGTGACAGTGACACGTGACAGTGAGCCTTGTCCCCTCACCTCCTGCAGACACCGCCAGGATTGTGCAGTGGGAGCCTGTCTGTGTTCATCTGGTGATAAAGAGGAGACAGGATAGCAAGGACGGGCTTTTGCCCGTGCCGTGCAAGCAGTCCCTGCCCAGTTAGTGCTCAGCATTCCTGTCCTGGGAGTGAGGAGGACCCTGGCCCCACCACAGTTTCGGATGCTCTTGGGCAGCCCTTCATGACCTTGGGTGTTTGGGAAGCTCCGTTGTTATCACCCAGCCCTTTCGGTACCTGGTGCACGGGGAGGCCAGTCCCTGTGGTGTGGCACCTGCTGGTGTGGTGGTTGCTGCCTCGAGAGCGAGTGATAGACGGTGGTTTGCTGAGCCTTGTGACCGTGGCCGGGAGGGGCTGGGGAGGAGAACAGGAGAGGTGCCGCTGGGGGTTTTGCAGAGCGTTGGGTGTGCGTCAGTAATTCTGTCATTGACCTCTCTCCGGGGAGTGAAAAGGCTCCTCTGCAGAGTGGGGCCGCTGTGTCTGCTGGGATGGGTCCCATGGAGGTGGCACGGGAGTGTGTGGGCCGTGTGGTGAGCTGGAGCCCGCCAGGAGGAGGACTGTTCAGAAAGGGAGGGCTAAGGACGTTTTACCGCTGTGACTTGAGGGATGATTGCTGAATTTTGATGGGTGAGGAGATCCTGCTAGTGAACAAACGACACTGGGTTTAATGGGGGCGATTGCAGGAGCTGGGCAGGAGGACAGGGCAGGTTTGTATCACCCTACTGCTCAGAGCAGGGCTCTCTGGTGCTAACAGGCAAGTGCAAAGGGGCTTTAGGACCAACACGGCTGTAAAAAGCCCTCAGAAAGATCTAGATGGCCATAGGGTGCCCACATTGAGACAATCCCAGACTCACACCTTCTTTCCAAAGTGCTTTATTTCTAGAACAGCTGAGGATGGGGAAAAGGCCTTTGGCCCGTTCTCTGAATATTTAGTGTGATGGTTAACCTTGAGCAGCTGGGTTCTCCCCGGGGCTGCTCTCAGCGGGACTCAGCAGATTTATCTAGACAGCTGCCCCCAGCCTGCCCTCGGGGAGAGACCAAGCTGTCCAGGCAGCTGGGAGCATCGCTCTTCTAAGGCAAAGGCGGCTTCACTCCCCGTCCCCCAGGGGCTGAAGAAGCTCCTCTGCGGAGAAGACAACTGAGTGTTTCACAGAAGAATGGTTTTTACTCTAAAAGGCTGAAAGCCCAAAGGGTGTGACAGTGGCCTTGGCAATTAACATCGGTGCGCAGTGCCTGGTGTGATTTTGGTCCCACAATGGGCCAGAAAGATTTTCATTCTGAGTTGTAACATATGTCTAAGACTTTTTCTGGGTAAAGAACGACTCTGGTACCCTTAAAGTATTGTATTTATATGGATTTTAATCCAACATGTGGTAAGACAGCCCACACTGCCAGTCATCACACGCCCCAGGAGCCTGGGCACATAGAGCCAGTCCAGCACATCTGGGTGAAGTGAGCTGTCCGTGTTACTTCTCGTAGGGGGACAGTTGTCTCACCCACAGCAATCAGTCTCCACGGGCCCAACTAGAGCTAAAATGAAGCTGTGTAAAAGAACATTAATAGCCCAAGTGCAGATGGAAATTTGTCATGGCATAACGTTGCTCCCAGCTCCGCTCCCCAGCTGCTGGGTTTCCTGCTTGAGTGGCTGCACTTGGATCCTGATGGCGAGGTGGGGCCAGAGGAGGGACAGTGCAGGCGGTGGTGTGAGGTGAGTTCTCTCCCTCCACAGGGGCCAGGTGTGGGTTGATGTCTCTGTATTGGAACAGAGATACCTGCCTAGCTCTGATCAGCGTGATGTCGGTGCTGGAAGTGTCTTCTCATCCAGTTGGCTCGCTAAAGCGTCTGCATGGTTGTGACCTGTCCTTACTCATCCCACTAACCTGTGTGTGAGCCAGACATTGTCATTTTACCTCTTTGACCAGCAGTAGTGTCTGTGGCTTGATGTCTGTGGTGTGTGTTGGAGGGAATCCAGGAAGGCTCCCTGCAGGCTCACTGACATCCCTGGGGGCCACGGGGGCTGCACTGCAGGATGAAGTCACCCTAGGTAGAGCTCACAGAGGAGTGACGCTTTTCTTGCTGCTCCACCTGCTGCCTCTTCCCTGTGTCTCCTCTGGTGTCCTGTTTGGTTCCTGTCCTGTTTGGTTCCTCTCTAGGTGAGTGGGGGGAAACGAAGGGAAGCGGGTCCCTTGCTCTCAGAGGGGCTGGATGAAGTGTCCCTTTGCCATGGTCTCTCAGGAGTGGCCAGGACAGGCTGTTTGATGCAGACCTACCAGGTGTAGCAGCTCCCCAGGGTTTATCGTCTGGAGCTGTGAACTCTGGAGCTCTGAACCCTGCCTGAGTCCTGGGCAGGGATGTGTGTGGTTAGATGGGCAGATTAGCAGGGAGCAGACCCATGAGGACCTGCTGAACAGTACTATCCCAGAAGGAAGAAGCTGCTTCAGTCTTTCCCAGCTCTTTGCTGTGAGGAGCAGTATGTTTGGGAACAAGCACAGCCCTCGGCACGGGGGGTGTGTGCTGCTGAGCAGGGCCCTGCTGAGGGGAAGAACAGGAGAAAGGCTGGAGGGGAGCAGTTACAACTTCTGAGAGGAGAAGGGGCAGCATTGCCAGCAAGGGCATGGCAGTGTCCTCAGCAGAGTGACAGCGCAAGTGCCTTAGTCACAGCAAAGTGAAAGCCAGCCATGAGAAGGGGGCTGCCATGGAGGACCTCACTTGCCCTGTGCCACCAGCCCGGGCAGTTCAGAAGAAACAGCCACGCTCTTGACAAACGTCACCGTCCCCAGCACTGAGTAGGTGCAGGCTGGGAACCAGGTCTCCAGCCTGTGAATGACCAGAAAGGAATACATTGTCTCCCCATTTTAGTTTAATTTTTTTCCTCCCACTTTTTTCAGTCCTGCACGGCCCAGGTATTGCTTCGTGTTACCTTTCTCAGAGGTTGTGTTTGGCCTTTCTTTCAGGAATTTTCGGAAGCACCTCCGCATGGTGGGGAGCCGAAGGGTTAAAGCACAAAGTAAGTGAGCACCTGTAAGATGTGGCTGTGAGGAGTTCGTGCTGGTGGGACACGGGGAGATGTGGGTAGAAAGGACCATTGGGCTGGAGAAAGGATTTAACCTGTGTTTTAACCCACACAAAAAAAGAGGGCCAGGTTGTTGGAAGACACTTGGAGGTCTACAAGCAGCCTGTAAGCTATCTCCAAGGACCCTCTGCCTTGGCTGTGGGACGTCTCTGTGGCCTTGGTGTGAGAGCTGGAAGGAGAGCTGCAGCATCCTTGTCACATGTGTGTGTGGTTGCTGCTGATCACCAGCATAGATGGTACTGAAGAGCAGTGGGGTGCAGGCCTCTTACCAAAGCTGTGGACCATATGGTGCTCCCTGGGACCAGTTGGTGCCTCTGTGTGGACTGCTGGCTGTTTCGTTTCTCCTCCCCTGTCCCAACACCATCTCTGCAGCAGGACACGGGGGAGAGTTGCCTGGTGGGAGCTGAGAAGACAGTGGAAGGGTGAAAGAAGAGCAACAGGGAAGAGATTGGAGCAAGGGAGAAATGAAGGGAGTGTTATCTGGGCACCCCAGTTCAAGAAGGACAGGGAACTACTGGAGAGAGTCGAGTGGAGTCTACAAAGACGATGAGACTCTGGAGCATCTCAGTGCTGAGGAAAGGCTGAGAGAGCTGGGGCTGTTCAGCTGGAGAAGAGAAGGCTGAGAGGGAATCTCACCGATGCTGATCAATACCTAAAGGGCGGGTGGCAAGAGGATGGGGCCAGGCTCTTCTCAGCGGTGCCCAGGGACAGGACAAGGGGCAACCGGCACAAACTGGAACATGGGAAATTCCATCTTAACATGAGGAAAAACTCCTTTCCTGTGAGGGTGGCAGAGCCCCGGAACAGGCTGCCCAGAGAGGGTGTGGTGTGACCTTCTTTGGAGCTATCCCAAACCTGCCTGGATGTGTTCCTGTCCAGCCTGCTCTAGATTCCGTGGTGACCATGCTTTGGCAGGGGGTTGGAAGAGATGATCCCCAGAGGTCCCTTCTGACCCTGTAATTCTGGTATGCCTCACTGGGGAAGAAATCACCACTTAGGCCTGGGAAGCAGAAGCCCCCTGTCCCTGAGGAAGGTGACACGCCTCCGTAACTTGGTTGGGGCAGCTCCTTAACACTGTGAAGTGGGCTGAGAATGGTGTAACTGGTTCCCGAGAGCTGAAGATTGTTCCAGAAGAGGAAACAGCTTGTTCTTCCCACCCCCTGGCCAGGCATCGTGTACAGACTGCCCACAGCAAGGCGTTGCTGGGTTGAATTTGGATCCTTTCCTCTCCTTTCTCATATGCTGTGGGAAGCAAACAGCAAACAGCGTTGCCCTTTAAAGTGTCTTTATTGGCATCTGAGTTGGTGCTGCCTGGTATGAGCAGGGCTCACCTCCCCCTAGAGCTGTCTGGAGGTTCAGGCACGCTGCTCTGCCTTGGTAGCTCCCAGGTCACGTTTTCAAAGCTTTCTTCACGTGCACAATAGCTAAATGCCTGGTTTGAAATGAAAGCTGAGGATGGAGATCACCTGAAGAACTTCCTGGGATTTGTCACACCTGGACAGACGCTGCAGCAGGGAACAGGCTGCCTCTCAGCTCCTGCAGTGTGATCTGTAGTGGATTCCTGTGCTGCTGATATAAGGTGCCATTACTGGATACACAGCAATCTCGCTCTCTCTGCTACCAGAAATAGGTATTAGTGGCTGTAAGTGGCTGCTAATCTGGGTGTAGTGGCTCTCACCCAGGCCTGCCAAGTCAGACATTGTGGCTGGCAGACCACAGGAATGTGCCTGTGGTGCAGCCAGCTGGGCCAGGCTCCTGGCATTCCGCTGGGAAATGCTCCTGCAAACAATGTAATACCCACTGGGAAGAAAAAAAAAGTGCTTGAGGGGGAGTGCTGAGGAGTGAGCAACTGAGGCAGAGCAAACCCTGAAGGATTTCCTCTTTTTGCAACAAAATTGCACAAGCAAAAAGCACAAGCTCTCCAACACACACACACACACACAGCCCCCTCTGGTCGAGCTCTGGGGTGTCACTAGAACACTAAGGGAGCCTGGAGAACTACTGCCTTCTTCTGGTCATGTGTGTGTCAGTAGCTGTTGAGTCCATCTTCCTGTGAGGCCTTTGAGTCAGAGCATTTACACTGGGACGCTGGAGTAGCCATGGTTGAATTGAGGTTTGAGTTGTGTGCGCTTGAGGAAAGGCCATCAAATGTTCCTCCTTTTCCCGTGTCGCAGCCCCTGTAATGGTCCTGCTCAGAAAGCAGGATCCTTGTCTTCTCTGGTCTAGAAGATGGACCCACGTTTGCTGTGTGGAAAGGACTCGTGTTTGGCAGTGGAAGAGCGAGCACAGGGGAGTCCGTGTTGTGTGGCTTTGGTGGAAATCTGCTGGATGTTTTGTTGTGCTGGCAGCAGCAGAGGTGGCTTTGGAGTCTGATAATGTCGTGCTTTGGTTTTATCCTAGCATTTGCCGAACGGCGTGAGAGGAGCTTCAGCAGGTCCTGGAGTGACCCGACTCCCATCAAAGCCGATTCCTTCCATGACTCTCGAGAAAGTGAGTTCTTAGTCCTTTGAGCTTCCTCTTGTGGCCAAACCCTCCAGCTGAGGCGTTGAGTCCCACTGGAGTAACTTCTCTGTGCCCTGTTGTCCCACCCGTGATCCTCTTAGAGTCACGAGATCTGAGCACATAACACTCCAGGTGTGTGCACCTACTCATCTCTGTGTACCTGTATTTATTTGTAGAGCACAACACATCCAACCTCACGGTATTGCCCAGTGGCCAAAGGATGCTCTTACAGCCCTCTGTTCCCATCGTCCCTTATCCACTTGGGACCAAAACAGCCCACCTGGAAGCACACCAGTCCAAGGCTACGCTCACCCAGTGGGGCTGACCTGCCTGGCTTCCCATGCAGGAGCTCCTTCTGGGCGCTTTCCTAGGCTGGAATAGCTCAGGAGCACAGTTACAGCGCTCCAGGAGATGTAGCCTTGATTTCCTGGCCATGCCAGCTACACAGATGATGGCTTGGGGCAATCTGATCTTCGTTTTGGGCTGCCAGGAATTCCTCCAGGAATCCCCAGTAATGCTGCCATGTTCTGCTTGCGGGGACTGAGATGCTGTTGCATTAATTTGCAGGTGGGAACAGCAGCATCTTCCCACTGTCTCTTTATAGAGGGAATGGATGTTTTAACCAGATTTGAAATGCTGCAGGCAAGGGGCTTGGTGGATAGGAGTTTGCCCAGCTTGAACTAGGTCGTTTTGTAAATGAAGGTCACTCATGAAATGACTGGACCTGCCGGGAACGCAGGAGACCCAGCCCTCCTAGCTGTAGGAGACACTGCACCAGGTTGTAGGGGGAGATGTATGAAAGGCCAGATTCCAAACGTGACCCGATGGTTCCTTTACGGTCTGATTCCTCCCTGCTCACCCGGAGGCGAATGGAAGCGCCGTGGTTCAGACAGGCTCCAGGCACTGCCCAGTGACACCCGGAACATCCCACAAAGCACAAATAGAGGCGTCATGGCTCTTTCCTCAGTCCCTGGCTTCAGGGAACCATCTCTATTTTTAATCTTTAATGGTCAATTATATTCCTTCCAGATGTTTTTTTCCCCAGGAGGCATTGAAGGCTGACAGGTAAGGTCAATTTGGAGGCAAATTCAAGTATATTTATCCTACTGTGTTTGCTACGGCTGTCCTCACGCTCTGGGACTTCTCTGCCGGGATCAGTTTGACCAACAAGGCAGAGTTTCTTTATAATCACTCAGAAGATGTAGTCAGAGCAGTAATTATTTCAAGGAGACCAGCTTTGAAGTCTTCGGAATTTTGCTCGTCAGCTTGGCCGTGTGGAAGTGTCGAGTCTGTCTGCGTCCTGTCTCTCCTCCTCCTCCATTCCTGACATGACAGGGTGGCTGTTGTGAATTACCACGCGAAAGCTCAGCCCTGGGTGACTGTGAGGGTGATGAGAAGTTCTGTGGTGTGTGGCATCGGGCTCCGTGTGTGCGCTCTTTGTTTTTTAAGTGTTTGTCTGCTCAGAGGCGCCGGCCCCAAAGCGTGGTGTCTGTCGCTCCGTAGAGGAAAGGAGGGCACAAGTCTCATGGCTGGTGGCACCTCTTGGGAGGGCGCTGCCAGGCAGGACCCCGTGGGGAAGGCAGGCTGTTCTCCCTTGTAACGCACGCTGTGTTCTGGCAGGCCATGACCTTCAGGATTCCTGTGGCACTTTGGATGGCGACTTTGACTTGAACTGGGAAGCGGAAAAGGAACTTGAAGCCATGGCATGTGATGGAGAAGACTTCATTCCACCAAAAATAATGGTGAGAGTTTCCACCTCAGCTACCTGTACCTGCACAGGTTCTGTCTCTCCTTTCAGAGCTGCTAAGTTGAGGATCTTCAGGGGAAGAGGCAAGTCTCTTGTATAGAGATAGATCAGCCACAACTGCATTTGGCATCTGTTGCTGCTGGGGATGATGTGCTGAAAGAATACTGGAAGTGGAAGGACCTGTAGTCCAAGCCCAAATCAGAGCAGGACCGTCCCCAGCACTGGATCGAGCTAACCTGAGCTGTGGTAACCCCAACAACAGAGAGCCAAGACCCAGTCCTGGCAGTCCCTCTCTCCTCTTGCTACTTGCCCCGTTTGCTTTGGAGCTGTATGTCACCCCTTGAGCTGCTTCCTGCTCTGTTATCACTCCTCGGTGCTAGGCTCCCCCCTGCTCCGCTCCGAGGGGTTTGCCAGACAGGACCGGGTACTCACACATCCCTTCTTTGGCCACAGACAGAAGTACTGGGGCCAAAGTACTTCTTTTGAAGTACTTTGAGAAGCCTCAAGCTTCTAGATTGTTCTCAGGGCAGCATTGCCAGCAGTGCTGTGTGTGAATGGGTCCTGCAGAGCGAAGGACCTAGAATCATAGAATGGTTAGAGTTGGAAGGGACCTTAAAGATCATTGAGTTCCAAGCCCCTGCCCTGGGCTGGGACACCTCCCACCACACCAGGTTGCTCAAAGCCCCATCATGGAGACGGTCTACCTTTGATATGTGTCCCCAGGCTGGCTGTGCAGCCTCATCCTGAAGCACTCTCAGGGTGAAGTGACCAAGTGAGACTCAGACACGAGGAACCCAGCCCCTGGCTTTGCTCAGCCCGTGGTACCTACCATGTGTCTCCCCATGTGGTGTGTGAGGAGTATCCATCCCTGGGTTCTCTACACTGTCCCTCTTCAGGCACAATTTTATATTAACTCCCAATATGTGTGGCCAGAGGAGGGGTCTGAGACCTCACCAGGTGGGAGGGCTTTGGAGGCAGCACAGGCTGGAGCCCAAGCTCAGCAATGAACACAGAGGTCTCAAAAATCCCAGCACAGCAAATTGCCCGTGTCCCCATAGCTCTTGGGCTTGTGCTGGTGGCAGGCCCATCGGCTCAGGCTCTCATGCTGGTGGAGCTGGCTGAAAATTCACCCAAATTTAGATGAAATCTCAGCAAGAACTACTGTGCTGTGATGGTGGTGAGAGCCTGGCTCAGGTTGCCCAGAGAAGCTGTGGCTGCCCCATCCCTGGAGGGGTTCAAGGCCAGGCTGGAGGGGGCTTGGAGCAACCTGGGCTGGTGGGAGGTGTCCCTGCTTATTTAAAGAATAAGGTCCTTTCCAACCCCAACTGTTCCATGATCTGCCTGATGTCCTGCAGCTGTGTGCCTCCCTGTGCCCAATGCCATTTCATTCCTTGGCTGGCTGCTGTTCAGGCAGGCAGGCGTCCCACCACCGGCCAGCTGAGCATGCCAGTTTGAACAGTCTTCTACAGCCAGAAGCACAGGCCCTTGCTCAGAAGGAGGCTGTACAGGAGTGACCTTTACTGGGATACAGCCATTTGTGGTGAGGCACAAGCTGCTGCACCCTCTGGGCACACCAGTCTGCCCTTCCCAGGCTGTTACCTCAGGCTCAGTCCTGCCTTTTGGGCAGAGCTGGGTGCTTGTTTGTCCGGGGTCGAGGAGACTGTGACACACAGGGGTGTTCTCTGGTGGTCCAGAGTCTTGGAGGACCTTACAAAGGGATGCAGGTAGGCTAGTTTGGGCAACACCTGAGATGAGCCAAACAGGGCACTGTCCTCCTGGCCTTTGTACTCCTGTCTGGGCTGTACTGGCTTCTCCTCAAGCTCTTGCTCTTCTTTTTTTTTCCCCAGCTCATTTCTTCCAAGGTGCCCAAAGCAGAATATGTCCCAACAATTATCCGCAGGGACGATCCCTCTATCATCCCCATTCTCTATGTAAGCTTCTCACTTCTGCTGTCTCTGGAGGTCTGGGAGCAGGCTTCATGCAGAAAATTCATTTTTTAACTATGTTTTTGGGGTCCCTACCGCTAGAATCACCCGTTATGGTGATTCCAAAACGCTGCTGTGATTTGGAAAAGCTGTTGGGAAAGGGCTAGGGTTGTGCTTTGGAGTCTGGGGTAGGTTGGTGGGGGCTCAGGACTAGGTGGGTGAGTAAGGTGGAGTGAAGATGGCTCATGTGGGCTACCAGACTATGCAGGCAGCGCCCGGCAGCGTGGGCATGTCAGCAAGGGAAGGAGGCCTGGACGAACGTACGATCTGCTGGATCCAGCACTGGCTGGAAGGACGATCCCAAAGGGTGGTGCTCAATGGAGTTCAATCCAGCTGGCGGCCGGTCACAAGTGGTTCCTCAGGGCTCAGTACTGGGGCCTTTCCTTTTTAATATCTTCATTGATGATATAGATAAGGACATAGAAAACACTATTAGTAAGTTTGCAGATGACACTAAGTTGGGTGGGAGTGTTGATCTGCTTGAGGACAGGGATGCTCTACAGAGGGACCTGGACAGACTGGATAGATGGGCCAATGTTAATGGCATGGCCTTCAATGAGGCCAAGTGCCAGGTCCTGCACTTGGGCCACAACAACCCCATGGATGGCTACAGGCTTGGGGCAGTGTGGCTGGAGCTGCCTGGCAGAAAAGGACCTGGGGGTGCTGGGTGA
>VZTM01003374.1:207739-224378 GCA_013400555.1 Jacana jacana | reverse complement strand
CCTGTCGACCAGCACCCCCAGGTCCTTTTCTGCCAGGCAGCTCCAGCCACACTGCCCCAAGCCTGTAGCCATCCATGGGGTTGTTGTGGCCCAAGGGCAGGACCTGGCACTTGGCCTCATTGAAGGCCATGCCATTAACATTGGCCCATCTATCCAGTCTGTCCAGGTCCCTCTGTAGAGCTTCCCTGTCCTCAAGCAGATCAACACTCCCACCCAACTTAGTGTCATCTGCAAACTTACTAATAGTGTTTTCTATGTCCTTATCTATATCATTGCCTTGTAGCAGCTTTCAGGGAAAAGCAGGCAAACCAGCATTAGCACGGGCCGAAAAAGGAGGATTTCAGAGAAAGGGAGAGGCATTTGCAGTGTGCTGGTTGTAGCTTTCATAGAAGCTCAGTGGGACGGGGACAGCGGTGGGTGTTGCGGGTCAGCCCGCAGGTGGCACAGCTCGGAGCCTGCGCTGCGGGAGGAGGGCTCAGGGTCCGGGCTTGCCAGGCAGTGGGTGGGAGGGTGCAGGCCCTGCTGGATCTGGGGCTGGCCAGGGATTGCCTTCCTTGGCGTGCTCAGCTTCGGGGTTCCCCGGCAGCTGTGCCAGGCCCCTGGAAGTGAGCAGTTTGGGGGATAACCTGGGCTCCCTCCCACGTGCTGAGCGGTGCAGCACACCGGCCTGCAGATGTTCTTGGTGTTCTGCTCAAGCCTTTTCCACCAGCTATTGCCACAGCCCAGTTCTTCTGCAGTGACATCTTGCCCGCTGGTCCCTGTGCTGCTCAGCTTCTCCTCTGCCCACGACAGCAAGTCCCCTGGCGTCCCCAAGAGTACTATTTTCTCTGTTACTCTCCAGCCACCCCCAACAAAGATTTTAGTCCATTGTTGTGCCTCTCTAGAGTGAGGTGGGCTCGTTAACAGCGAAAAGCAGCGAATACCCCCCCGCACCCTCCTCGTGTGTGAATGTTCCCTGACCCGGTGCCCGCGGGGGCTGCTGCGGGGGCTGCTGCGGGGGCTGCAGCGGCCGTGCCAGCCCGGCGTGCCTGCTCTGCTCCCTTGTGGCACCGCTGGGTATGGCTGTGCGGGACAAGAAGCACAGCCAGGGGCTCGGTCTCTTCCTTCTCCAGGGTCCGTGGCAAGCGGCGTTCATCTCTCTGTGTCTCTCTTGCAGGGAGGTCCCGGTCACTTGTACTTGTTAAAGAACAAAGTCGCCACTTTTGCCAAAGTGGAGAAGGAGGAAGATATGATCCTGTGAGTGGCTGCGTTTCTTTCTGACCCAGGATGGCCTTTTCCTGCCGGGTTGGCTCAGCGTTTGTAGCGTGTGACCAAGAGGACGTGGAGGGAGCTGGGGTGGCTTGGTCAGGGGAAGAGAAAGCTGAGAGGGGACACAGTAACAGCTTCCAGCTCCTTCAGGGGGAGCTGCAAACTTGCTCATCCAGGGGACACAGCAGCAGGAGATTTATTCTTGTATCTGCTGTTTAGTGTCTCTCTGGACTAAGGACTATTAAAAGAGGGTGGGGGAAAAAAAATATGAAAGATACTTCCTCTCCTAACAAAGACTTTGTTGACCAGAAACTAGAACGTGCACCTTGTGCCTCTGTGGCTCAGAAGCTGCTGAGATGGCATTTCTAAGCAGGTGACTTGTGGCACAAATCCAAACTGTCCCCCCTCCCTGTCTCCACAAGCTGTCTCCAATAACTGCCCTCCTGATGGCTGGGGCAAATGGAATTTGTCTCTGCACAGCCCGCTCAAAGTCCAGGGGGTCACTGGGGCGGGTTGTCACTGAGGAGGAGGGTTGTCACTGGCACGCCGGCCTCTTGGCTGGGGTCACAGAGGCAGTTTTGCTTCTCCTTGCAGAGAGCTAAGCTTTGCCTGTTTTGCTGCCCGTTCCCTTGTGCTGGGGCAGAGGTACTTGTCTGCCAGCGAGGTGTTACGGGGGAGAGGCTGCAACCACCCTGTTCCCCCACAACGCGTTGTTGGTGCGTGAACTGAGTATTAAAGTCAGCATCTGCTCAGCGAGCTCGTGCTCTGGCACAAACAGTGTCAGTAAAACCCTTCAGCACGGGTGTGTGTGCACCCTCCTGAGCGTGGTCCAGGCACAGCTGGTCCCCAGTCAGGAATTCAGGGACCTTTGGGAAAGCTGGAAACTCACAGCTGGAAACTTGGATGCTTGGAAGGGAGTGTCTCCATCCAACCTGTTGCGTGCCTGGGAGGCTGTGATCTGATTGCAGACCCCATGGAGGAACTGCTGGCCTTCAGAGCCCCCCTGGGGTCTGCTGTGACCCACTGCTCAGTGTGCCTGCTCTGCAGTCACAAAAGGGAAAGCAGGTCTGACCCAGGAGCAGCACCGAGCACTGGCTGAGGTGGAGCAGCCTGGTTTGGTGATGGCTCTCTTGCTGTGTAGAAGAATGACCTCTCCAGTTGTTCTCTGCTGATTTCCTGCCCTGGCAATGACCAGCACACCCAGAATGCTTGTGTTGGGAGAGGACAATTGTTGCTAGAAATGGGGGAGAGGAAACTGGAGGGAACTGCTCAAGATAAGGGTGCCTAGTAAAACCCTCAGTTTAAAAACACTCCTGGTGGACTTTGCTCCCGCCTCTTTGCCTTGGAGCCTCTTTGGCTTGATGGGCTGTTTCTCCTTCTCTGCTGCATGACCTGGACATGCTCCTCAGGCCCTTGCTCTGCCCCTGCTCTTCCTTGCCTGAGACCCAGGGGCTCTTCCTGAGCAGCTCACTCCTCCAGCTCCGAGCCTCAGGCCCCTCCTGAGCAGTGTGTGCACTTGCCTCCTAGTGATTACTTGTGCATAGGAGGATATAGGAAAAAACAGAATAAATCATTAAAAAAAACCCAAAACTCTGTTTCTTCCAGCTTCTGGAAGAGGTTGAGCCGGCTGATGAGTAAAGTCAATCCTGAACCAAATATCATTCACATCATGGGCTGCTATGTTCTTGGAAACCCCAATGGGGAGAAGGTAAGATCTTCCTGGGTCACTTCTTGGAGAAGGTCTGAGCCCCAAACAGTCCCACTGTGAGGTGTAACCCTTCCGCTCCTGCTGGGAGGGAAGGTGCTGCCATCCCATCCCAGGAGGGGCTGTGAATGGGTGCCCACCCAAGGGATAGTGCCTGTCCCAGGGGGCTGGGGAGGAAGGATAAATGATGTGCCAGAGGAATACTGAAGCCTTTGAGAACAGTCATTCAAAGCGCTTTATCCATTTCCTGGTGAGCAATTCTGGGTGCCCCGGAGTTCACCTTTGTTTCCAGCTGCTAACTCTCCATCTGTTTTCCTTTCAGCTATTTCAGAATCTGAAAAACTTAATGAATCCTTATAGGGTTGCCTTTGAGTCTCCACTTGAACTATCAGCTCAAGGTAATTTATTTATCTACAAAGACGCACGCCTTCCCAATCAGCCCACCCCTTTTGTGGGAATCCTCCTGAAAAGGCAAGGGTTGAGGTCCCTTTAGTCCTGCCACGGTCTTCATTTTGCTTGTAGCCACCTTGTGTAGTTCAGCTGCTGACCCTGGTTTTCCCCTTGCAGTTCCTACGTGTCCACGTTTCTTCTCTGAAGCGGCAGAGCCCTCTCCCCGGCTACTGGCCATGGCGAAGTGGCCTAAATATGAGCCTGTTTTCCAGGCCGAGTTCAGGAGATCAGTTGTATTAGTAGGGCACATGAAGCCTCAGGGAAGAATGAACGTGGGAGGAGAACCTTTTCCGTAACCAACTGTGATGGGGTCTCTTCTCCAGGACTCCAGGGCTACCAAGATGATGAAGGGAGTGGAGCATCTCCCATAGGAGGAAAGGCTGAGGGAGCTGGGTCTCTTGAGCTTGGAGAAGAGGAGGCTGAGGGGTGACCTCATTAATGTTTATAAATCTGTAAAGGGTGAGTGTCAGGAGGATGGAGCCAGGCTCTTCTCAGTGACATCCAATGACAGGACAAGGGGTAATGGGTGCAAGCTGGGACACAGGAGGTTCCACTTCAATATGAGGAGGAACTTCTTCAGAGTGAGGGAACACTGGCAGGGGCTGCCCAGGGAGGGTGTGGAGTCTCCTCTGGAGACATTCCAAACTCGCCTGGAGGCGTTCCTGAGTGACCTGCTCTGGGTGTTCCTGCTTCAGCAGGGGATTGGACTGGAGGAGCTTTCAAGGTCCCTTCCAATCCCTGAGATTCTGTGATTCGAGCCACTGGTTTGTGTCACCAACAAGTGACTGGGATATAGCCCCCGAGAGCCTCTCTACAGCTCAGTTTACTACCTTTTTTTTACTTTTTCTTTTGTTTTTGCCTGTAGCTCGAGCTATTTCAAGGGGCTCTAGAATTTTTCCCCTTCGTTGATCAATATAAGCAATCGTGGGTGCAGGTTCATAAGGGGCTTACTCTGGATTCGGCCTAGCTATTTTATCTTTGCTGTAGGCCTTGGTGCTTTGTTCTCTTGGAGGGTCAGGAAGAGGCAGCGTTAGGCTGGAAGGGCTGTGGATCCTTTATTAGGCTGGAAGGGCTGTGGATCCTTCTCCCGTGCCCCTGGCTGCCCTCAGCACGGAGGGGTTACCCGTAACTCCCGCTGCCCTCACAGCAGCGCGCGGGCGTCGGGCGCATTCCCGCCATGCAGAGCCCGCCGTGCGTGTCCTCTCGAGGTGGGGGCGCAGCTTCACGCGCTGCTGGCAGGGACCCCGTACACGTGTGCCAAGCAGCACCTCGCAGGAGCGTGCCCAGGAGTTCATGCCCTGGGTTCTGCGTTGCAGGCGTTTAAGCAGCTGATCTGTGGGGAGGCTGGGCTGAAGAGGATGGCGGGATTTATCCCCTCCATCAATCTGGGATGCGCCAATCACGCACCCTCCTCTAATCCTTTGCAAACTCATCTGAAACTAATCTTAATCAGGCCTCAAAAGCGAAAATCCCCCACTTGAGCCCCGTCTCAGACTCCAGGGTTGTTTGCCCTTGTGTTTTCAAAGGCACTCCCTGTCCCCGATGCCGTGCGTGGCTTTGGGTCTGTGACGGCCTCCTGCCACCCTCGGTTCCACCGGCGCTGCAGGACTTGCGCTAGTGTGTCCCGGTTTGCTCCTCGCTGTGAGGAGAGAGGGCTCTGCAGGGCAGAGACAGCCCGTTAGCCTGAGCTGAAACAAGACACAAACCCCTTTTGATTTTGAGTATTGAACGCTCATTAATGTCTCCCACAAATCTTCACCATGAGTTTGGTCTTGGTGTGTGATTTCCCGAAGTCCCTGAGCCAGGCCGCCTCGCACGGCCTGGTGGGGCCGGGAGCGGAGGGTCCGCAGCCCCTGGTGCAATGTGGGTCAAAGTCTGGAGCCAGACTCCGTGCTCGGTTCCTCGGTTCCTGCCCCAGGGACAGGCCCTGCCAGGGGATTATAAAGAGCCATTCCTGGTTTGAGGAGATCCCCAAAGATGTTTGCTTCCCACAGGCACCCTCATGTGCGGTGGGTGGGTGTGGAATGTCAGTGTTCTCCCCACAGGGCACACGGGTGGGTTCTGTGCCCACGTCTAGAGGGGGTGGGTGGGGGGTTTTCTTTAGCTGCTGTGGGTCTTGTGTCCCTCCCTCGTGCGGGGCGTGACCCCTCCGCTTCGTTCCGCTTCTCTAGGTAAGCAAATGATTGAGACTTACTTTGACTTCCGCCTTTACCGCCTCTGGAAGACCCGCCAGCACTCCAAGCTATTGGATTACGATGACATTTTATGAGCTGGAGAAGACTTTGCGAGAGGAAGTCGATCACCGGTGTCCAAGAAGTCGTGCTTATTGCAGAGAGACTTTTTTATTGGCACAGGGAGCCCTTCGAAGCCCCAGAGGAGGCAGCAGCGCTAAAGGGAGGGGAGAAGGAGCCCTCGGAGGTGCGTCGGGAGGAAAATCTCCCGGGTCAAAGGAGACTGGAGGGAAAGGGTTTGAGACCTCGCTCGTCTCAGGTCAGAGCCGTGGTGTCTCGGGAGGAGCCGTGTGAAACGAGGACAGGACGGAGTTCCTTGCAGAACTGAGCTGTTTTTGGGTCAGAATGGGCCAGATTTCATTCCGGGTCCTTTTAAAGACTTTTGAAGCTCAGGTTTTCTTATGAAAAAAAATAATAAAATCAAAAAAATCAAAAAAATCCCCCCTCCCCCTGCACTAGAGTGGAGAAGTGACCAGAGCCCAGAGGGGGCTGTGCTGGTGGGACCCTCCGTGCCCGGGGGTCTCGGAGAGCAAGGACTGGCTACACCTACTCCTCAGACTTCGGTCCAGACGATCCAGTCCCGTTGTGAATATATACTGGAATATAGAATTCAAATCTAACTCTCTTTTTTTTTTTTGTTTGTTTTGTTTAATAGAAAATAAGTGCAATTTTTATAGCAAGAGGGGTAAAATCCCCCCTGATATTTAATCAGTTAAAAATAACACACCAGTAACCAATAGATGAGGTATTTTTTTTGGTCTGCTTGAAAATATATTCAAACTGGTAATATATCTTCTGTAGACGTATTTAATCACCAGCAAACAAGTTTTAAGGTAATTTAGCAGACCCTGCATGTCTGCTGCATTGATTAACCCGGTTCGGTTTGTTCCTTTCAGAGTAGCTGTGTTGCACTACCTGTATGTGCCCTCTCACCAATGTATAGCTCCCCCCCCAGTTCCACACAACCCTGTTCCCTTTCTCCTTTGCTGCTTGCAAAACTCTTTGTTTTGCTGAAATACTTTAGGTTAGAAATAGGGTGCCTGGCTGAGAAACCTCTGCCGGGCTCGCTGCGGTGTAAAACTGACTTAGAAATTAATAGCCATGGTAATTACTTGTGGGTGCCAGTGTTTTGCCAGTGTGTTGAGCTGCCTCCTCTTGCCAACCTGGAGCCACCCGGTGCCACGGCCACCAGAAACCCTCCACGGGGACTCGTCACGGAGGAAAAGCTTCTGGAGGAGCTGAGCCCCGGGTTTGTAGCAGGAGTGTGAACCTGCCCTGCGTTCACTCGATCGCCACGCCTTTGTGCATAAACCCCCTCCTTGCCAGTGCTAGAAGGACCCTCTGCATCGGCCTGAGCTGCTCGAGTCCCTCCCTGTGGGACAGAGTAAACCCAGAGCTTGGTCAGAGCAGCCCTGGTTTGAGAACCCAGATTTGTACTTCCCACTGGAGGATCTGTTTTGCAACAGATCTACTTTTTTGTTTGTTTAGGTCAGATGTTGCTTTTTGTTTTGGGAAGGGCGGGGTGTTTTTTTCATCCTCTGCTCTCCAGTTGGGAGGAAAAATATTGCTTACAGGCTGTGGGGGTCACTGGCAATGCTGGGAGGTGATGCAAGTTCTTTCTTTCCTAAGTCAAATAGACTAGAGAACAACCAGGAAGGATTATTCCCTTGGTTTCCTGATTTCCTGGTGTCTAAAATTAGTTGGTTGTGAAGTGAAGGAAAATGTCTGTACAAACCTTCTTTTAACTATTTGCAAAAAGAGCTAGTTGTTCTGCTCTGTGGAGTCCCCCCTCCCCTGTGACATACCCGGGGCTGGACTTTCGGGGAGCAGGCCCCGGGCCGGGACTGCTGCCCCCTGTACAGTTAGCCCAGATTTATAGTGAAACTTTGGAAGAAAGGATGTACATATGGCAAAGGGAGAGAGAGATGGTTGAAAGTCATGGAAAGCAACATGTTGAACCAAATGGGTGTGGGCTCTGGCCCCCCCAGCTCCGGCTGGGAGCTGTCGGGGACGGGCACAGCAGGTTCGGTGGCTGCGTCTCGTCCCCGTGTCTCATCCCCTTGACTGGGCCGTGTTTTCCCTATTTGCAGTGGAGGGGACAGGAGGCACCGCTCTGCAGGTTGTGGTAGAAAATGCCAGCTGTAAAAAAGAAACCAAAATTGATGCCAATTGTGTGTTGTTTAGTGCAGCAGGCTCTGCCAGCTCTGCCGGGAGGGGCAGGGGCTGCGGGGGCCCTGAAAGCCAGGAGCCACGTGGTATTTGGAGAAGGAAACGGTCGTGGCGGGACTGAACGCTGACACAACCCCCTCTCCCTTTCCGACCCTCTTACCTCCTCCCGACTGCAGACACACAAACTGTTCTTCCTCTCTCTTTTCTAAAGTAAAATCCCACTTCTGTGAACTTGGTAGCGTGAATGTAGCATCGTGGGGCTATGGAGAGAGCACTGACCAGAAGGAAGGGCCCGGCTGTGTGTCCGCCCCAGCGGCTTCTCTGTCGTGCTCTTGTGTATCCATTCTCCTTGACTTGTACAAGTCGGGGTGCGGAGCAGGAAGGGGGATTGTACAGTTGTGTAACCCCTGTAGGAAGGTGTACGTTGGAGTGAGTGTTACTGGTTGTACTGGTGCCGTTGACTGTGGTGTAGTGTACTGACCGGCGCTGAGTGCATTTCTCTTTTCCAAAGATCTATATTCCTCATAGTTTGTGTATTTATCTCCTTTGTAGCGTTCACTTGGCTAAAGAGATGGGATCCCCTCAGGGCTGTGCCTGGGCAGACCTGTGTTCTGTGTTCTGGTGTCTGGTGGCCTTTGTGGGAATGGTGGTGTTGGAGGTCACCATTGCTGGAGGAGCATCTTTCCGAGCGGCTGCCGGGAAAGCAAGGAATCAGCAGAGGATAGGATGCAAAAAACTCAAACCAAATTGTAATTCTTTAAACTTTAAGAGTTAAAAATAGAGCCTGTAACTTCCTCACTGGGAGCAGGCTGTGAAGGATGACCTGCTGGCTCTGCTGAGCACACAGGACAATGTCTCCTTCCACTTCTCCCTGCTCCTTCCAGCCTTCACCTCCAGCTCTTGGGCTGTGTCTGTCTGAGGCCCCAGAACCGGTTTGTGCACATGCAGCCCCTAATGGCCATCGGAATGGGCTTGGTTGGACCTCACCTCTAATGAGGGTAATTGGAGCGAGCGGGTTATGGTGTGGTTGAGCTGGTGGAGGATCCACAGCCCTGTGGCACCGTTATACTCTGTCCCGGCACTGGGAACTGCCCCCACAGCTCCTGCATGGATGGATTTGCTTTTAGGAAGGGCAGGAGAAACAGGGACACCTGGTTGACCCCAGGAGGAAGGAGAATAAACTGGGTGGCAGCCCTGCCACGCACGGGAGTTTCTGCTGCTCTTGCTTTGAGGCTGTGCTGGATGAGACCTCAGAGCCCTTGCCTGGTCCCATGGCCAGCACATTGCTCTGTGGGTCACAGCAGGGCCTGAACCGGGACTGTCACCTCCAAGGGAGGAGAAAGGTGGGCAGCAAGTGCATGAGATGCTGCTCCTCAGCCTGGCTCACGCTGGGAGCAGCCCCTGACTGTGTTTTTCTGGTACCTGCAGAGAATATTCACCCAGCTGGGGGGGGTTTGTCCTTCTTGGATGTGGCACTTGCCTTACAGAGGGTTTTCCAAAGAGACTTTATGCTTTTCCTCTCATTTGGCTGGGAAGAAGGGGAAGAAGAAAATTCAAGCTTCCTGTCAGACACAGAGTTAGGTAGAAAACCGAGATGTGGCTTTTTACACCTCTCACAGCCACCAACTTCCCTTGGCTGCTGGCCTCCAGCCCGGGATGGGAAATGATGTCAGCAGATAATCATCCCTTCCTGCATCAAAAAACCCCCCACCCCGAACCCAGAGAAATCCTTGTAGCTCTGGCAAAACACCTGACTGCCAAGGGCAACCAGCCAACGCACCCTGTCCCCTGCAAGGACTGCACCCCCGGGATCCCACCCGCTTCTGCCTCCGAGCGATGGCCGAGCCGCAGCCCCCTGGCCCCGGGGGGGGTCTCCTCTGCGGAGGGGACTCTGGAAAAAACCAATCTGTTCATCATTTCTCAGCCCAGACTTGTTGCCTGGAGCCTGACCCAGGTTTCCTGCCCTCGTGGCTTCTGGAGCGCGTGTGTGCGTTCCCATCATCCCATCAAACACAGGCTCTTTCCCGGGGTCTGGGTGTGTGTGTGGAGGGGGGGTGTTTCCCCTCAGTTGCCCCCGGTTTGTTCCGCCCGGTGCAGCAGAGCGTGAGGCAGCCTCATGGCTGTGTCGGTGCTGCGTTAGCGTCTCTCTGGCTCCTGGCACGCACCCGCCTCACAAAGAGCTGCAGTGGTTTGGGGATGTGACTGCCTCAGTGAGCCGTGGCCGGGAGTTCCTGTTCCCAAGGCCCTGCTGGCCCAGCAGCTGCCAGCGCCGCTCCGGCACCTTCAGGCACCACGAGTGGGGCTGGTTGAAAGAATGGAAAAATGCTGATTTTTAAACAGCCCAGCGTGTCTGGGAGTGTGCCCTTAACTCCAGCCCAGACAGGAGGAGGTGGAATGACAGGCTTGCTCTGCTCTCTTGGTGTCGGTGTAAACGTTCAACCCATCAAAGCCCAGTTTAAAAAGCACGCTTGCATGTTTTTCATGGTGTATTGGTGCAGGATCGGGTGTGTTACTGTATGGTTAAAAAGTTCCTTCCAGGCCCGTGGCGCTTGGCGTGTGTTTCCAGAGCCACGATCGGAGGAGGAGCTGGGCTCTGTCATCCCTCCTGGAGCGATTGGGACTGGGTCACAGACTGGCAGAGACAGGTAAAGCTGCGTCACTCTGGGCTTTGCTGAGATGGTCCCTGGAGCTGGTGCTGCAGAGAGCTCTTCTGAAGGATGCCAGGGACCCTCCCGAGGGACATCAAGCCGCACTATCATTTTCCACACCATCTCTACAAGTTGTTTGTGGTCCTGTATTTTGCCCCCCTGGTCACAGAGTAGCCGTGGCCCATTCTTCTTCCATTCTCAGCTGTGGAAACACAAGCCAAAGCCAACTGGAAACTGTTACGGCCTTGATGACGAGTCAGCCTTGCTGCACCCCATCTTGTACAAGAGCTGAGTGAGTAAATGGGTGGTTTCGTTACCACCAACGGGGCTGGGGTCCTTGTCACTCCCCAGTGATGGGCTCAGTGGCTGGAAGACACCAGGGTTTGCTGCCTCTTGCCGAGGTTCTGCTTGAGCCATCAAAGAGTGATAGGAACCGGTAGCGGCTTTGGTTCGGAAATCAATTCAGCCCAACATCCTGCCAGTCAGGGTGAAAAGCTTGGACTGGAAGGAATAAACTTTATGGACATTAAATGTAAAGAATCCATCTGAAGGGAAGCCAAATGGCCTTTTTTCCATAAATGTTTGGTAAACTTCAAAGGGCAAATACAACCTAATACCTTTTCGTGTTATTGTATTGCTTTTAGAGTATCCTTGAAGCAGACACCCTTAAGGACAGCTAAGCCACAGCCCGGGCTGTCTCACATCAGGGCAGCGGGGAGGCAGCTCTGGGTGGTTAACTGGGCACCCCCAGCTTCCTCCCTTATCTCAGCATCCAGATGAGCTGGTGAGGGATCCCAGCAGCCGGCCAGGGACTGGCCACTGCCACGGTCACCAGCTCGGGACCAGCACAGTTGCACGTTGCTGGCGCTCAGAAAGCTTCAACAGACAATGTGGGGGTGTTAGAATTGGTTTTTAAATGTATTTCTTAGTGCTAAACCTCAGTTTTAGTGGTATAGTCCCTGCTACAAGGCCCTGCTAACTCGGAGCTGGCGCAGAGCTGGGGACTGAAGGACCGGCATGTTTGCCCTTCTGTTTGCAATGCCCTCAACCCATCACCAATAACTACAGCCAAGCCACGGCCCTTCGAGTATGGACCCTGCTCCCCTGTGCCCCTGCTGCCAAACGAGACAGCATTTTGCTGGGTGTTAAGATGGGGATGAGTGAAGGAACAGGGAGTTTGGTGTTCCCCATCCCGGGAAGCCGGGCTGGAGTCATACCCGAAGGAGCTGCAATTCTTCTGCTCTGTGTTTCCTGTTGTTTTTAACAACACTATTCCTGGAACCGGGGTGACTTCAGTTGTGTTGTCGTGCAACAGCAAAAACCGAGCCCTCACGGGGCTGTGAGTCAATGAGCTTTGGGGATCTTTACTGTTTCCCCCTGGAGTTCAGGCACCAGTTTTCATTCCCAGCTCCTTTGCCCAGCTGTGAGCCCGCTGTTTGCAGGGGCATCGTGTTTTCTGAACAGAAAACCAAATGTATGGGTAACAAGTGGGAAGGGAAATGGTGCCCACTTTGGAACCGGCTCTGGTGTGTGCAGAAGGAGAGGCTGTATCCCATAGTGCTCCTAAACTCAGATATCTGAGCACGAGACTTTCATCCAAATGAGAAAAAGAAAGAAAAAAAGCATCGTTGTCAAAAGAAGGGACACACACACACACACACACACCCAAACAACCCAGGTTTGAACAGTAGTAGTTGGCCATTTGACAGAGCGTGTGGAGAGAGGACACCCTGTGCTCTGGTTCTGCCTTTCCCCTCCCTGGAGTTCAGAGGGAGCCGGCAGCGTCCTGAATCCAGAGCCAGGTAACGGCTGCCTCTGGTGAGGCTGCTCCACGCGTTGCTCCCGCGCNGTTCAGAGGGAGCCGGCAGCGTCCTGCTCCTTTCAGAATCCGGAGCCGGGTAACGTGCCCCGGAGCCAGGGGGAGCTGAGGGCAGGACAGGCACAGAGGAAGCTGGTGGCGTTGGCCCCCAGAGAGATCAACCCCAGAACATGCTGGTTTGAGGCCCAAACTGGAGGCTTTAGAGAACATAGACTGTAAGCTCTGAGCTCTTGGTGGGCCTGGGAGGTTGGCTGCTTGGAAGTCAGAAGAAAGTGACTCCAAAACATTCTCCCTGGTTTTCGAGGTGGTTTCTGGCTGCCCAGGCCTGGGGCAAACCTGGCTGTGATATCTGCCATCTCTGCTGCCTACGATTAACACCCTTCTCTGAGACTATCTGCTGCTTCGTGTATGATAACCAGGTTTCAAATACATGGATGTTTCTAGGTTTTAAGACGTGATTTAATAAAAAGCGATGTTTCTGGGAAAGAGGTTTTTCTCTCATTTGTTGTTGTTGCTGTTGTTGCTGTTGCTGTTGTTGCTGTTGTTGCTCTCTGGCTGAGTTCACAGACCCAGGAAATGCCCCTTGCTGGCAGGGCAGGGACACACGGGCACTGGCCATCGCTGAACGGCAGCCGGCAGGGAAATGCTGAAAACGGGAGCCCCAGAGGTGTGAGAGGCCCAGACACACTTAAAAGGGGAGGAAGGTAAAACAACTCCCCAGTGTTTTACACAAGGGACCATCCCAGAGGGGCAGATTGGGTGGTGGGGATGGGATGGGGCGAGGCAGGGTTCCAGCAGCACCTGCAGCTTAGTGGGGATGGCCTGGGGGGCTGAGGAATTGCAGAGCATTAAGTGTTGTCCCTTTTCCCGGGAGGAAAGCCAGTCGCCCAGCACCGCCCTGCACACGAGAGACAGCCCTGGAGAAATTCACAGGAGGCTTTAGCCTTTAGGCCTGATAATCCCTCTAGGGAAAGCGGGCTCGCTCCGAAATACATCCCCAGGAGGGCAGAAGGCATCACGCTCCCGTTCTCGCAGGTCCGTTTGACTTAATTCCCAAAATGAGCAGGCCTGGCTTGATCTCCCAGCTGCAGCTTTCCCCTTTATCTCCCATAATGGGGACAGTCACTGGTGTGTTCACCTTCTGTTACAGGCGGGAGCTGCAGACCCCCTGAGCAGAGACCAGCGCGAAGCGGCCTGGTCGGCTCAGGCATTTCAAGCATTTTTCTTCAGCTCTGGGATCTTTGACTCTTCCTTTCTGCATCCTCCCCTCTTTGGAGACATCCTCCTCCATGAGCCACCCCCGCAGCCGGGTGGGACCATCTCAGCAATGTGACAGGTGACAGAATTCACTTTTAACCCCTTACCTCCACCTGCGCAGGCGGCTTCTGGCGAGACACCCGGCCACTGTTCTCCTGGGGCCTTCGCAGCATCATTCCAGCCCCGAGCACCCAGTGGTCTCTGGTCTTTACCCTGGAACCATTCCATGCCGCGCTCTCTCGTTTCCAGATCTGTGTCACAGGGTACAAAGTCGAGTTTGCTGCAGGAGCCCAGTTAAAATGGATTATTTTTACCTGTCACCCTCTTTGCTCTCCCTTTGTGCTCCATTCCGTTGGTGTGATGGACACAAGCCCAGGGGCAGGAGCTGTGCAGCCTGAGTTTCGCTCTGCCTTGTAAAGGGGTGAGGAACCGAGGTGTCTCACAGGGGTTTGAGGTGACTTCACATGTCTCCAAGTCCTGCTGGGCCTCACTCTTTCCCTCTTCCCTTGTCACCTGGCTTTGTGTGGGGTTTGAGGTGACTTCACATGTCTCCAAGTCCTGCTGGGCCTCACTCTCTCCCTCTTCCCTTGTCACCTGGCTTTGTGTGGGGTTTGAGGTGACTTCACATGTCTCCAAGTCCTGCTGGGCCTCACTCTCTCCCTCTTCCCTTGTCACCTGGCTTTGTGTGGGGCTGCCCCCGCACTACGTCCCTCGCAAGCGCTGTGTGCCACGGCTGGCACCGACATGTCGGATTTGCTGTCCCCTTGCCAGCTCCACAGCCACATCAGCTGTGCCCCAGCGCTGCCAGGACGCTGGGAACTCCTGCCCGTGCTACACGGTGGCACCTTGCCATCACACCCTGCAGGCCCTGTCCGCTGCCATCCTCACACCTGGGGTTTGTAATCCAGCATTTGTTTCCATGCCAAAACATGAGGACGGAGCGGGATCCCCGGGAGGCTCAGTAACAGCAGGGGGGCAGGGCTGGAGTTCGCTGCGGGGTGTAAATACAGCAAGGCAGGGGATTAGCCTTGCCAGGCGAGTTTCACTGCCCCGTCCTTAGGGCTGTGTCACTCACTCAGAAAGAGTTGACAGAAACTACTACGATAAATGATTTTCAAATCTTGACTGGCAGGGGAGGAGGGGATCAATGGCTGGATTTATTGTTTTGTTAGAAAGGCGGGCGGGCGTGCAGCGAAACCAGCAGATGTCAGGTTCAATCCCCACAAAGGGAGGCGTTTTCTTTGCATCAGGTGCAGATAAACTGTGGGATTCATTATTTGGGGATTTATGGGCTTTATACGGGCTCAAAAGCCAACCAGACAAGACCACAGAAAGAGAAATCCATTGAGATCTCCCCAGTACAAAGGCACATTGTTGGCTCTGTACATGCCTGAGCCATGAGTCACCAGAGGCGGGGAAATGTCACTACCCGCTTGCCCCAGTCTGCTTGCCCAGTCTTTATCCTCAGCCCCAGGCACCCGCTGCAGGCAGGGGGAGGGCCAGGATGCAGGACCAGGGGGAGGGCCAGGATGCAGGATCAGGGGGAGGGCCAGGACACAGGACCGTGCATCCTGGGCCTCTGCTTCTGCTGAGCAAAACGGGGCATGTGCAAACCATAAACCAGCCTTGTGATTAAGCTGACTTGCAAACCACTGCCTCCTTCCATCCAGTCCTGGTTTGCTGGTTGGCAGCAGAGCAGCTCCTCGGGGCACACAGCGCATCTGGGTATTCCACAGCTCCCAGTACCCGGGCAGCTGTGCCAATAAAACGCCATTTTCAGTAGCATCATTTCCAGGTATCACTTGAAGAAGGTGTAATTGCTCTGTTCAGGCTCGGGAGTGCAAAGGTAAGAGCCTTATCAGCAGGATATGGTGCTCCTTCCTGTAAACACACCTGTGTTTTCAGCAGCCCCGCTGGAGTGAAGTCACTCATGTCAAAGCAGGCCCTGGGGTGCGGCTCTGCAGCTCATGGCCAGGCTGGGACCGTGCTAGTTCTGGCCAAAGGTTATTTCTGTCACGGCAGGACATGTCCCTGGCACCTCCTCGGCCTAGGATTTCGGCACGCAACCTTATTGGAGGGGTGGAAAGTCCTGAGCTCTGGCCCCATCATTTCCTGGTCACAAAGACTTCCCAAAGAAACCTGTTGGTAGGTGATCCAGTTCTGGGCTCCCCAGTTCCAGAGAGACAGGGAACTACTGGGGAAAGTCCAACATAGGGCAGCAAAGATGATGGAGGGGTTGGAGCATCTCCCTGATGGGGAAAGGCTGAGAGAGCNGGGTCTCTTCCAACCTAAATGATTCTATGATTCTATGGTTCCCAGTGACAGGACAAGGGGCAAAGGGCACAAACTGAAACAGGAGAAGTTCCCTTCAAAGATGAAGATGAACTTCTTTGGGGTGAGGGTGTCAGAGCCCTGGCAGAGGCTGCCCAGGGAGGGTGTGGAGTCCCCTTCTCTGGAGACCTTCCAGCCCCACCTGGATGCAGCCCTGAGTGCTGTGCTCTGGGCAGCCCTGCTTTAGCAGGGGAGTTGGGCTGGGGGAGCTCTGGAGGTCCCTTCCAGCTCTGACAATTCCCTGATTCCATAATAACAGGTACTGCCTGGAAATAACACCGCGGTGGGGAAAATGTTTTCCTTCTCCACTGCCATGCGCCCTGGAAACCCCCCCTGGCTCCTCCAGAGCTCTGCCTAAAATGCTCTGCTGACAGGGATGAGTGGTAAGACATTGCTCCAGTCCTGATGGTTCCTTCCATGGCTGCTGGTGCCCACACACCTGCTCTTCCTCAGACCGTGGCTGAGATTATGGACCCCAAAAGGCATTTTCTGCTCCTGTCCTGGCACCTCGGGACCAGCCCAGGATGAGGAGAAAGAGAAGATTATAGGTTTTTTTATAGTTTATGGTGGGTCACCCCGGTTCCTGTCAGGCCTGAGTGCCCCGGGGCTCCCAGTTGCATGTGAGGGAAGGGTGGTGTAGACACTAGTGACTCCAGCGGGCCTCCAGCCATGTTCCCCTTTATTCTCCGGGCAGGTAACGGGGCGGACCTCCTTGACACCGGCCCCACAGCCGGAGGCGAGCGGCAGCACGGCCGAGGCCATGGCCTGAGGGAGCGGCCCG
>VZTM01003374.1:185888-206911 GCA_013400555.1 Jacana jacana | reverse complement strand
CAGGCTGTCACCACCCAGCCCACAGCCCCCCAGGCAGCCCTGGTTCCCCCGCGGGCCACAACCCCCCAGGCGGTGGTGGCTGCCCCCAAAGCCGCAGCCCCCCAGGCCAACTGCTTTCTCCACAAGATCGGCTCCAACTCCTTCACTGTCACCCCCCGGGGGTTGCCCCCCAGCAGCCGCCTCCCCGAGCCCAGCACTGTCCCTGCCAGCCGCCCTGCGCTGCCCAAGGGGCCGCCAGTGCCATCTACCAGCCCTTCCCATGCCAGAGCCAACGCCAGGAGGCCAAAGCCCGAGGAGGCTGAAGCGGCTGCATCCCCCCCACCCAGTGCCACCCTGGCTCCCAGTGCCACTCAGCCACTCTCTGCCTCTGCCCCCCGGGCCGGGGGCTCCTTTGAAATCCACCCGGCCCCCAAGCCCGACTTGGCTGCCATCCCAGCGCACGACCTGCAGGCCCAAGCCCTGGCCAAGCTACGCCTGAATTCACGCAATTCCTTCCTCTTCGTGCCCCGCCGGGAGGGGGGTCCGGCTCTGCCTCCTGCCCAGGGCGCCAGGCCAGGGCCACCGCCACCGTCCTTGGAAGAGAAGGCACCCGAGGGGCCCCCAAAGGCTTCCGCCCCGGAGCAGGAAGAGCCCATCGCTTCCCCACCGGCGCCTCTGGAACCCTTGGTACCTGTGACTTTCATTGATGACATCGTGGAGCCAGAGAGCGGGGAGCTTTCCCCCAGGGCCCGCTCGGCTGAGAGGACTGGGAGCTTGGCGGGTCAGCCTGGAGGAGCCAGCCCTGACATGGAGATGGAGATTTCCTCTGTGCCCCTCTACAGACCACACTCTGTCCCCCATCAGAGGGGAGGCAGCACTTTCATTGTTGTGCCCAAAAGCAGGCCCGTTGCCTCAGGGCCGCAGACTCTTAGCGATGCCAGCGGAAGGCCGCAGCGGGAGGAAGAGGAGGAGGAGAGCAAAGGCAAAGCCGTGGAGAATGCCGATGGGCCCCAAGCAGGGGTGTCCCATAAAAAGCGCTACCCTACTGTGAACGAGATCGAAGTCATCGGGGGGTACCTGTCCCTGGAGAGGTCCTGCATGAGCAAGACAGGCTCCCGCCGCAAGAAGGTAACTGCCTGGCGTGCCCCTGTGCTGAATGGCCAGGCTGGAAGTAGTTGGTGCTACTTTCTGCTTGTCTTTCCACGTGGCACAGGGTGGGAAGATGGGCAGCACTTTTCTGGTCCTTTTGGGAGCCAGAGGCTTGCCCTTGGGGAGGAGGCACTGGGTGCTGGTCCACGGAGTAGGTGAGAGCGGGTTATGACCTGTGATACCTGCAGGGCCTCTCCCACAGTCACCTGGAGGTGTGATAATGGGAAATGAAATATTCCAGGTATTTAGAAACCAGAGGTGAGTCGTGTGGTTTGAAGGGCTGCAGACTTGCCACCTCTCCAGCCCTTTTTGCTGGGTTGAGGGGTATTGGACAGGTTGAGGTCCCCATGGTCACTGCCTGGCTTGTGGCACAGTACAGTGGCTGGTGTCTTCTCCGCATTAGTGATCTATTGATAGAGGCTCAAGAATTAGGTCTCTATTAGGTAGAGAGAGATCAGCAACAACTTAACTCCCCTTGATAGGATTATACCACCTGGCTGCTTGTTCTGGCTGTGCGGTGGCATTGCTGAAGGTCTGTGGGACATGGATTGCTCCAAGTGTCTTTGGAGGGAATGCCAGGTCTTCTCACAGCTTGGGATCTAACTTAGATCCTTGTGAGCCTTAAACTGAGAATTAATCCTTGTACGGTGTGGTGAAATGCATCTGGATGGGCTAAAGATGCACTTGGGCTGAAAGGTCAGGTTATTTCGTTGTGATGGAGGAATGAGTGTGAATTGTTGGGCTCTGAGAGCAGCACCGTGAGGTGACAAATCCCTGTCTCTAGGTCTGTGGTGGGACATGGCTTTTCCGTAGCGGGAAGATTTGTTTTACGTTCCGTTACCTAAATTCGACTAAACGTTGGATGGACTGAACCTGTCTGGGTGCCTGAGGCACCGAGAGTTATAATCTGAGGAAATCCCTTGGATAAGGTGTGTCTCGTTTAGGAGGGAGGCAGGGAGTGCTGTTTCTCATGGCCTGACGTTGTTAGATTCCTTCACTAGAGCACCCAGTCTGTGTGAATCTGATGACTGGTGCAGGTGGCAGATCTGGGAGCCTGAGCTCTGGGAGGTCCAGAATAAGTGAATAAGGAGTGTTGCTTCTCGCTCAGCGCTCCTGTAGCGTTTTCTTGTCCTTATACAAGGAAAATCCTTAATCACAGTGGAATTGTTCAGCTGTTGGCATACCTGCTGGATCGCACTCATTCCGGCTCAGTGTGGGTTGGGGGCATTAACTGGATTTGGACTACATCAGGTGTGTGGTGTAAGTAGTGAAAATATCAAGAAGGGGTGTTGCAGCTACGAGTAACCTCAGGCTGGAGCAGAAGATACACACAAAACCTTGTGGGACAGACTCTCCTAGGCAAGCCCTGCTTCTGCTGCAGCCATCGGAGCGCAGGGCACTTCTGTTGGGGCAGCAGCTCTGCTGGTAGCAGAAGAAGCCTCAAGTAAGCAAAAAACCAGTAAGTGGTGTGTGGTAGAAAATGTCCTTAAATAGGCCAAAGAGGAGGAAGGGAGATGAGGACAAGGTCGGTGCAGCGACCGCATTGATAAAAGGCTGGTTGAACACTGGAACCAGAACCCAGAGAAATGGTGGCATCTCCGTCCTTGGAGCTATTTGAAACTTGCCTGAGGAAAGCCTTGGGCAACTGGTCCTGTTGGACCTGCTCAGAGCTAGAGACCCCCAGGGGTTCATTCCCAACCTAAAATACTATATGAATCTTTGAAATTGTTTGAATGACTTGTCTGCTCGGTGTTGGATTTGTGTGACATTGGGCGGGTCATGTGGCTTCTCTGCTTCTGTTCTTATCAGCTTAGTGGCATTAAGAGCACTCTGCAGGCACATGAAGAGTGCTCAGGAGCTGAAACAGATGTGGATCCTTTGGAAGATAAGCTCCAGCTTAAGGAGAAGTAGTAAAGAGCCACAAGCTTCTGGGTAAAATGAAACGTGGTGACGTAGCGGAGAGAAATACCAGGTTTTCTTTCGGTTCCCTTCTCCTTGCTGGAGGTGGTGAGCGTGGAGTGTGGTGTGGCTCCATGGCCAGTGCAAAGATTTCTGTTTACTCTTAACCTAGAGGATGTTTGTGGCTTTTACTCTGGGAAATAAAGCTGAGTGTTGATGCCTGAAAAGGAAGGAGCCAGTGTGAGGACGCATTCCTTGGTTTCTTCCCAAGACATCGCTGTGCATCGCCAAGGCAACGGGCCAAAACCAAGGCTTCTGTTTTGCAGATATGTCAGTGTTTTCGGAAACTTGGTTTTGGCCTGAACTGGGCAGATGCAGACATTCCCTGTGAGCTGGAGCTGCGGTTCTTGAGTAAAACCAATGTCCCTTTCTCTTTTTGGGGTAGCAAATCTAATGCTGGTTTCAGAAAACAGCTGCCTGGGTCTTCTGGGCTGGTTCTCTCCAGGCAGACCTGCTTCCTGCTGGGCATCTTCCCTTCCAAACCTTGCCTTGGATTTGCTGAAAGGTCTTTCAAGTGTGCTCCAGGCTCAAGAAAGTGGTGTACAGTGAAACCTCAATGACTCGGAAAACATGCTCTTGCTGGTGCCCAGCAGGAATCTGGACGAGATAACGAGCAGGTTTAGCAGAGGCTGGGAATGCTGTGGGTGGCTGTGCTTACAGTCAGGGCTGCTGATTTATGGGGAGGAGAGAGGTGGTCCTGGGTCCTGGCAGTCACACTGGTTGTTCTGTGAGATGCAAATCGTGGTTTTCTTCAAATGCGGAAACTCGGCTTCCCTTTTCCGTCCCCTTTTCTGGCCACTGGTTGCCTGACTGGTAGAGATCCCAGCAGCATAGAGCTGGCTCGGTCCGTGTCCTGCATGGCTTTTTGGGCTGGGAGGGCAGCTGGGACAGTGTGGAGGGAGTTCCAGCCCCTGCTCTCGGCTGCGCAGCCGGACTTTGTCATGGCCCGCTGGTGTTCAAGGTCTTTCAAGAAAAACAGCTTTATTGCTCCTTCCAGACACTTCAAATATGTGAAGCAGCTGTTTGTTTGGGGGTTGGAGCTGGATATAGAGCTGATGAGGGAGAGGGAAATGCTGTTCCTGTGTCAGAACTGAAAAAAATGGTTTCCCAACTCTTTTATGCCACTGGAGCTGCTGTGCTGGGACAGTCAGTGGTTGTTCTCCCAGGGCTGTGAGGGTGAACATGGAGTTGTGTATGATGGAACATGGGCAAGATCTATGTTGGGACGGTTGTTGTCACCCAGGGCTGTGGAGGTGAATGTGGGGTTGGGTGTGATGGGACATGGGTGGATCTGCAGGTGGAGGGAAGAGCCCCCAGCTGTGCCTGTCCCTGGGACCAGGCTGCCCGTGCAGGCTGGGAGTTTGAGCTCTTGTCCTCCTACATGTGTTAAGATGCCTTTCAGAGCTGTTCATCCACCACTCTGTGGCTGTTTGGAGATCTCTCCAAGTGGTGTGAGGGTTAGTTCAGATAAAGCAGCGGGGGTGTGCCTGCAGTTTGAAAATGAAGTGAACTGCTGGGAGAGGCTGGCCGGGCTCGGGCAGTGAGGACAGGATACGTGTGCAGGGGTGGAAGGAGACCTACTCACCTTTTATTCCGAACAGGAAGTGGGACAGAGGATGCAGAGTGCTGTTGGTGACCCCTGTTACACGCTTCTCTTTGTACTTTGTTATTACAGAAGTCGTAAAGACACTGCAGCCCGATAACAGCCCCAGGAGGAAGGGAAGGCTTTACTGCGGGTTGTGGATCTTAGGGATCTGGGAGGATAAAATCTAGCTCGGCTGAGCTGACAATAGCCAATCCTGGTTTGGTTACCTGCCAGAATAACCTACAATAAAGTTGTCAGCAAGATAGAAATCTAGGTTTCTGTAAAACATGTGACTGGCACGTTGGAGTGAGTGATGGGAAAGGGCTGCCGGGACAGCTGGGGCTCCAAGAAGCAGTCGTCATTCTTCAGGCTTCATATTCCTGTCCTGTTGGAGGCTGAGCTCTGCCAGGAAGGTCCTGTGTGTACAGAATTTGCCCTGACTGTGCTCTTCCCTTATGTCTTGTCACTCTTGAAGTTTATCCCGAATCACAGTACATTTGTCCCCTGCTGGACCTGGTACCTCTTAGGGATCCTACAGGAAGGGTGACTTCTGGCCAGGCCATCCAGAGTCCTGCAAATAACAGGCTTTGAGAGCCAGCAGGCAGCAGGTTCTTGATGGTTTTAATGCTTTTTGCTTGTCACAGCTGGAAGTTTGAGTGCTGGGAGCTGCCTTGTGTAAACAGGGCTTACAACAGCAAGGTTGGTGGGATCCAAACAGTTGAAGTCTGATGTTTTCCTGCTACTTTGCAAAATTGTCTTCAAAGATCTTCAGCTTCAGCTGAACTTCAGAAAGTTCCAGCTACGTGGACTTTACTGTGGTCCGTTTTCTAATGCTTTGAGCTGTGTAAAGCCTGAATGTGGCTTAATGCCCACTTAAATGCCTGTTAAAAGGTGACTCTAACCATCCCTCAGCTTTTCATCCTGGGCAGGACTGGGCGGCCGTTTTGATGGTCTAACCTGCTGCACTTCTTGCTCTGTGGCTTTCCAGCTGCTTGGTTCTGCTGGAGATGGTCTGCTGTGGGAACCAGGTGTGGGCTCAAGATGTTGGCAGGGATGAACTCTTCCCGCTGCTGCCCGGGCCTGTCTGGAGCAAGTCTACACAGTCTGGAATCTAAGTATCAGTGACTGCCTGTGTGTGTATCACAAGTATATTAACCACAACACAACTAACTTAGTTAACCTAACTTAACCTGCTGGTAGAAGCAAAAATCTGCCTGCAAAAATGAGTTGGATTCCCTCCTCCCTGTGTTTTGGGGGGCTCTGGGCACAGATTTGTGTTATTTAGCTCGAAGAGCTTGAGTATTCCTGTTGTGTTTTCTCTCTCCCGGGCTGGTACATCTGCCATCTTTAAGGAGGGGCTGCAGTACGTATCTGACATGGATGTATTGAATTTTTGGCTGATGAAGTCAGCAGTGACGAGTCCCGTTCAGAACAATAGGTGTCTTACCTGAGGGGAGGTGTGGTGCCTCCCTGGCAGAGGTGATCTCCGCTGCCTGTCAGATGGGAGCAGGCTCCTTCCCCCACACCGTGCAAGTTCCCTGCCCTTTGCTAGTTCTGCTGATTTCTACCCTGTGATGTCACAGAGTCATTCGGGTTGGAAAAGACCCTTGGGATCATAGAGTCCCGCTCTACAAAGCTCTCTCCCCTACACCAGATCCCTCAACACCCCATCTAAACCACCCTGAAACACAGTCAGGGCTAAATGTTGGTGGCTTGAGAGTCTGGAAATCGGTGTCTTGGTTGCAGTTATAGTTTTTAAACCACCTCACAAGCTGGGCCGGAGGCTGTCGGTGGGGAAGTAGGTTGTTTGTTGTTGCCCTGCTGCCTTGCCAACTCCTTGAAGTTGTTGCACTAACCCCCTGGCAGAGCAGATGAGTCACGTTTATCTCACCTCCGTAGTGGGAAACTTTCTGCGGCCGAGCTCCTCCGTGGCCGTGCCGCTCCCGTGCTTCGCCTCGTGCCGCGGCGAGCGCCTAAGCTGCTCCCAGATTCCAGTTCCCCCCGCCCTCGCCTCTCTCCCTGCCATCCCCTGCCCCACTTTTGGCAGCAGGGGGAAGGGGACAGGAAAGCTAAAATAGAATCCTGCGCAGACCAGAGCCCAGCCTGCCTTTGGAAGCGGGTTAGGACATGCCCAGGGCTCAGCCTGCCCCAGAGCTTGAGAGATTTGAAGTGCTTTGTGCTCTGAATTCCCATCATGAGGATTACAGTTAATGTTATCTTAATCGGTTTCTTTAATCTGTGGACCAGATTGGAGATGGTTTATAATTTCCCTCCATCTCAAGTTTGTCTTGGATTTGTGTTCTACTCCCCCCCCGCTCCTTTTTCCAGCACAAGCTCACAGTGTTCCTGAATTGGTGATGGTTTTTTGGCAGCGTAAGGCTGATGGTTGGACTAGATGATCTGAAAGGTCCCTTCCAACCTCAGCAGTGGTATGATTCTATGATTCTAGGTACACTCCAGCTGGCTGGGGCAGAAGTTCTGCTTGTCCATGTTACACGTAGGGTGATGGTAGGAAGGATTAAAATCTTTAGTTTCCAGGTTCAGTGGCAGTAAAGGAAATCTCAGCCAGAGCTGCTCCAGCAGCAGCTCCTTCTCCTCCAGGCTTGTGCTCGCTGCCCTCCCGAGGGAAACCTGGCCAGTTTAAAATCTATTTATAAACCCAGACTTCCCAGTGACGGCCGTGGGACGCGGGTGTGCTGTCAAGCTGTAGCGGCGTGGCTGCGTGGACAGTCTGCAGGGAGAGGCACGTGCAGAGCCTGTATCACTTGGGGGAAACTTCACAAACATCCCGAGAAAATCTGGACTGAAGGAACTCGGTGCTGACGTTTTCTGAGAAGTGGCCTTCAGAGGATCTTGGGGACTTGCCAGGGTGGAGCTGCTGTTCCCGAGGCATCTGGTGGATTGGAAGCTGAGGAAAATATCTCAGACACTACGAGAGCAACCCCCTCACATGCCTAGGGAAATTGTATAGCTTGCAGCTAGTGAAAATGCAGCTCTGAGGCATAGCCATAAGCCCCGTGGGGAATTTGCTGCCCTGAGTCACTTCTCTTTGGGGAAGTGGCTTCTGCATATGTACTACTGTACAGAAGAGCAAGAGAGATGTGATCTCTGTTGTGCAGCTAATGCTCTTCATGTCCTTTTGCTCCTGAAGTCTAGAATGAGCTCTTTGCCAGACTGGGAAGTAACTCTGTTCCCAACCTCCCTTATTTCCTGGGAAATGGTGTTCCATCCATCCCATTCTGGCAGGAGACGGGTCACTGGCACCGAGCGGAGGTGTTTGTGTGGAATGCTCTGGTCAGCCCTGGGGACACAGAAATGTTGGTGGGTGGCATCTCCCAGCACCATGCCGGGGCCGCGGGCTGAGGGCTGTCTGTGACGCAGAATCCTCTGCTCCTTGGGAGTTTTGTGTGTTGTTCATGAAGATACCGAGTCTTGGCACTAATTGTATCTCGTTTCTGCCTGCTCTCTTTGTGTATTCGGAGGAGATCTGTTCCAGATACACAGGGAGATGTGTCTGACTTTTATGGGCTGGGTAAGTAATAGCTGAGTTGCTTGTGAAGCTGTGGAAGGCTCTGGCTCCTCTCCCTGCAGATGTGGGGAGGAACGAAGGCATCGCTGGGTGAATGGCGGCTTTGTACCCTGGCAGACTGGGACTCCGGCTGCCCTGCCGTTGTTTGGGGGCTGGAATCTCTTCTTGGCTGACACAGAAGAGTTAACAGTGCTCTCGGGGACTGTCCCTGCCCTGTCACTTCTCAGCAGGAATTTGAAACTTCCCCCTGTCTTGTGCAAGGAGTTTAATATTTCGAATCTCCATGCATTGCTCCTATCTACCATGTGCTTCAGCAGATTGATTACACAGAGCTGGCTTTGTGGGTTGCCTTGTAAATGGAGACTTTCTTGTTTGGCCTTGTGGCTTGGGAGCTGGGATACAGTCCTGGAGGCACCCTCTCCTCTCCCAGAGACACACTGCTTCCTTGACCTGTCACTGGAAATCTTCAGTGCTGCTGGCTCTATTCAGTAACTTGCTCCACGATGCAGTTAATCCTTGAGCAAAACTCAGTGTCGCTCTTAAGAAGCACTTGAGAAACTCTGCAAGCCTGTGGTGGAGCAGCCAACTCCTGTGCCCCCAAAACTCTTCCTTTTGTGTAGAATGACAGAAAAGTATATTTCTGAAGTGCCACCTGCAGTTTTCTGGGCACACTTCGGCTGCTTCAGCCACAGCAGTGCAGGGTTAATCTGATAGAAGAACCAAGGAGTTCCCCACATTCCTCTGGATACTTGTCAGGGAAAAAAACCTTTCTTCCTTGATCGAGGAAAGGCTTTAGATGTACAAAAGCTCCTTATCTTCTCCTGAATGATAGCAAATGCCTTGGTAATATGCTGATGCTACTGGTACTCTTCCAGGCAGCAGCACAGAGAGATTGTGCCTGGAGTTACTCATCAGTTGGTGCTGACACACCGTAGACCATAGATCTACAGGCATGTAGCTCCTTGGGAACTCCTGTGAAATGGTTAATTTCCCCAAATATCCTTAACCTTAAAGTTTCAGAAAGAAAACTGCATGGCACGGGAGTTGTCTAGGTCATTGACTGTGGGTTGCAGTGACAAACAAGGTCCCCTCAGGGGTATGCAGTCCCTCAACCGCTCCTCTTCCTCTTCCTCCTCCTGCTGAATCTGCTGATCTGTGGGAACGGTCAGGCTGGGCCAGATGGAAAGACCAGGGTAAACCCTGTGGGGATTTTTGCCCACCATAAAATATCTACTTCTGCCCTCTGTTTCCAGTCTCACAAGTGGTTCTTTGTCTGTGCAGGGACCTTCCCTCTCGCCCCATGGCAGAGTGGAGCTGGGAGGTCCTTCTGCGACAGTCCCTTCCCTTTGCACAGATCCTGAGCTGGGCAAAAATTTGTGTGGAATGCTCTCGGGGTTTTGGTGCTCAAGGAGCTTTTCTGCTCAGCTTGTGGGGCTGGTTCCTGCAAACCCCTATGGGATGCTGTGTGTCAGTGGGCTGCCCAATGTTCTCCCAGCTCTCTGCCCTGCTGTAGTTTTCAGGAATCTGCTGTGATGGTTTGTCTTTTGTCTCATTGACCAGATCTTTGGACACCGAGTGCAGCAACAAACGTGGCGTAAAACTGCACGGAAGCACAAAGTGATTTTTCTTCAAAACACTGATTATTTTTAATTATTATTATTTTTTTTTTGTGTCCATGCTCGTTCTGTCAGAGATCTCGGCTTCTCCCTCTTCTCATCCGTGCTGGGTTGTCCACCCTCCCTGCAGACACCAGCCGAAACCCTCCCACTGCTGAGAGACGAGGAGGCGGCAGCGTTTGGGCAACCAGGTGTGAGAAGCTGTTGAACCAGCTGCTTTACATCACAGCTGGCAGCACACCCGCAGCCCTGGCGTGTCCTCGGGAGTCAGGCACTGGCTCTGTCACTTCAGGATTGTATTGCTGGGGGGATTAGAGGAGAATTAGTACCTGAAAAGAGCAAATCGTAATCCCTGGTGGTTCTTGTGAGGTACTGGGGCAGCATAACCATGTTTTGGGGGGATCAATATGCTGATTTTTCTTAGTGACTTTTCTTAGTTAAAGAATGATTTTTTTTCTTTCNCACTCGCTCCAGCACCTCGATATCTCTCTTGTGCTGAGGTGCCCAGAACTGGACACCAGACTCAAGGTGTGGCCTCCCCAGTGCTGAGCACAGGGGGACAGTCACCTCCCTGCTTCTGCTGGTCACACTATTCTTTATGCAAGCCCAGAAGAATTTTTATTTTTTTACTTTTAATGCCCAGAAGAATTTTTTTCCTTACTTTTATAAGGTGAGAATTTGGCTTGTGAAGGCATTCCTGTTTGAGAGGTGTAAACCACCCCACCTTGTTGCTTTGGCTTTGCCACACCTGCCAAGGAGCAAATGTGATAATGGGGGAAGAGAAAAGCCCCACTAAAGAGAGCTGAGGATGGAGATGAACCCCATGATGTGCTCCTGAGATTTAGGGTGAACCCCTGGTGTGTGAGAAGCTGTCAGGTCTTCCCTGTTTCGTTGACTGTGGAGTCTGGCAGACTTGTCCCCCTTGGCTTTTGGAGGTGAGGTGTCTGCTGACTTTTGTTGTTCCTGCTGCAGGCAGGGTTTTGTAAACAGGCTATTTTTATTCCTAATGTCTTGGTTGTGGGCTTTTCTGTTTGTTTTTTGTTTTTTGTTTTTTTTTTTTTTTCTAAGTGAGCCCTCTGACTACTCAGATTTATGCTTGTTGGGCAATGTTTACCCTGGCTTCCCTTTCCTGGGTACTCTATTACTCATTACTGTTCCAATCCTAGCAAATAAATAAATCATTTTTGCTATGGCAACAAGACTCTGGGGGCTGAACAGCACAATATTGCCCTAAAAGCCTGCCTTATTCTTCCCAGCAGGGCTCTGATTGCTGGGCAGAGTATTAATACCCAGATAGATGGGTTTGGGCTGGACCCTGTTTGTGACACAGTTCTGGGTGAAGCCATCAGCTGGGCAAATAGTGACAAATCCCTGCAAATACCCACAGCTGAAGGGTGCAAAATTCTTCCTTTCCCCAGGTGGCAGCTGCTGCTGAGGCAGAAATGGGGGAACCACTGCCAAGACACGACGAGCAGAGTCCTCTGGTCAGGCTCCAGTGGGCTTGGCTCTGCTGGGGTACCGCTTTCTTCACCGAAAATCACCCCTTTTAGTTGCCTTCCGTGATCCTGTAAAAGTATGTTCCCATAAAGCGTACGGTGCTGGCCGTGCAAGCCTCCTGCACGGGGCCTTGGCTTTCCTTTTCAGATGGTTCCTGGGGCTGAGTCTCCCCGTGTTCCCTACGGAGGAGCAGTGCTCAGTTCTGTTCCTTAGCTGCTCAGAGGCTTTCTGAAGGCAGCAACACTGACCCGTGTGCCCCCTGGTTTTGCCTGAACACATTGTCCTCAGCCTTCTGTTGGATCTTTGTGCTTCCCCTGTGGAATCACCTGGTGCCTGGGAAGGGAGCTGGAGTCTGACCCTGTGCCAGTGCCTGGTTGTTCCCCTGGTGTTTGCTCTGCCAGGGTGCGTCCAGGAGCTGTATTGCAGAGGTGGCCACAGGGCTTTTCCTGCTTCTTGGCAGCCTTGCAGGAGGGTGGGATGCTACCATCGAGTGAGTCAGCATGGTTTTTGGGGAGGGGGCTTGTGCCAAGGTGCCCTCCCATGGAGCAGGATGGGCCAGTGTCAGCCCAGGCATGGGCTGCACTGGCCTGACCACAGGTGCTGCTGAAGCAGTAAATTGTCTTCTGAGGAGCAATCCCCCTGGGTGCCTGGGGCTGGCACAACCGTGGTGGTTAATAATTGCTCTCTCTGAACGTCTCCAGCATTTGCCTCCTGCAGCAGGTACCTGAGACACTCTGCCAGCAGAGCTTACTGCAGGACGCCCAGAGTAGCCCCAGTGAGACTGGCTGTGGGCGAGGGGGAGCTGCTCTAGTTCAGGCCTTATCATGAACTTTGGGCATGTTGCCTACGGTGGTGTCTCCTGGTCGTTTCTGCTGCTTTCTACCCCTTGGTTTTGCTCCCTTGATGGGGCTGGTTGCTCCTCCTGCGCTACATGCAGCTTTGGTCAAAACTGGGCTCAAGGTTGTTTTATCTTAGAGACTACCCCCTGTTAGTAGAAAACCAGGAAAGCCTAGAATTTAAATGTGGGAGATGGAACTAAAAACAAAGCATGTGTCTCCTGTCCCCTTTATTTTCCATGTTTAGCCAAGAACTCCCTGCCCACCAGTGTAAGCAGCCTGTGTGCAGTGTCTGCTCTGGGGGGGGCTTCTGAGCCTCACGGCCCTTGTGCCTGACAGCGTGGCTTGTCCCCCAGTACAGACACCACATTGTGAGCAGTCTCTGCCTGGCTCGGATCAGGGAGCATCTAGGTCAGCAGCAGGGGTGAGAAATTCAGGGAACAGCAACTGGGATGCTCTGCTCTTTCAGGGACATTTTATTCCAACCCCTTTTTCTCTGATATATAATCATTCCTTTCCCCATGTGTCATCTGGAGAAAGGCAGGGGCAGGGAAAGGGGAAAGGCAGCTGGTTCTCACTCTGCTATTCATAGAATCCTAGAATGGGTTGAGTTGGAAGGGACCTTAAAGCCCATCCAGTCCCACTCCCTGCCCTGGGCAGGGACACCTCCCACCAGACCAGCTTGCTCCAAGCCCTCTCCAACCTGGCCTTGAACCCCTCCAGGGATGGGGCAGCCACAGCTTCTCTGGGCAACCTGGGCCAGGCTCTCACCACCATCACAACGAATAAATTCTTCCCCAGATCTCGCCTAAATCTCCCCTCTTTCAGTTTAAAACCCTTCTTCCTTGTCCTAGGGCTCCCCTCCCTGATCCAGAGTCCCTCCCCAGCTTTCCTGGATCCCTTTTAGGCATTGGAAGGGGCTCTATGGTCTCCCTGGAGCCTTCTCTTCTCCAGGCTGAGCCCCCCAACTCTCTCAGCCTGTCCTCCCAGCAGAGGGGCTCCAGCCCTCCATCCTGCCCTCTCCTGTGAGCGTGGGGAAGGGAGCCAGCCTGTGTCCAAGAGATGTCCCTGACTTGGGCAGAGCAGCTATGGCAGTGCAGAGGAGGCATTAGGTGCTTCCTTTGGTACCTGGGTTTGAGTCAAGCTCTCAGCATTGTTGGGTTTTTTTGTATATCAGGAGTAAAATACTCCCTGTTTTGCCTCCAAAACTCTCCTTGTGGGCAGAGCTTCAGTGTGTCTGCCTCTGGGCAGCACAGGGTGAGGCAGTAGCAGGCTGGCTCCTGCTCACTGAGGGTGTGCAGGGTCTGACCCCTGGGGGGTGGCATGTTTGGCTTTAGAAGACCCCCCTTGGTGGCAGCATCATCTCACTGGTGTTCCCAGTGCAGGAGGGACAGTGGCTGCTGGCAGAAGGAGTACAGGTGTCTGGGGAGCAGAGGTGGTGGGTTGTGCTCGGTACCTGTTTCTGCCTGTGGGGTGTTTTGTGTCGGAGGGAAACTGAAAATGGGGCACATGGGGCACACGTGTGGCACTTTCTTCTTGCTGGTTGTACGTACACAGTGTGAGAAGAGATCTTTCCCACCACCTCTCACAAGCAACCAGGCCCTTTTAATTGTGTTTGTAATCCTATTCACTCAATTTTAAATACAGTTTGAAGTAAAGGGGTCACAACACGTTCTAGGCATCGGCTCCTGAACTGTGATCTGCATTGGCTGGATACTTCCTTGCTTTTGGCATGAATTTATTCCTGGCAAACTCTTTGTTTGTGTGTTGTGTGCTGGCATCAGCACTTCTCTGCTCCTTGGTGTTTATTTTCTTGGTGTGCTTACAAAGAGCTGCTCTCAGCCTTCGTTTTTGCTAACATGAACAGGCTGAAGCTCCTCTCCACCTCCCGAGATGGTTTGTAACCACATCTTCTAAGCAGAATGGTAGATAAGGCTGAGGACATGAAAGGCTGCAGGGGAACAACAACCCCTTTGCTCAGCTTTTCCTTTCAACTCGGGACAGCACATCTGTAATTCCTGCGCCTGGGTTTGGGCATCCTGCTATGGGATAGAGGCAAAAGCTGGAGTGAATCCAGCAGAGGCTACCAAAGTGCTCCTGGGGCTGGAGGCAATGGCACACGAGGAGAAGCTGAGGGAGCTGGTTTGTTCTGCCTGGAGGAGAGAAATGGGGAGTGCAGTTGCTGCCTTCCTCCACCTGCTGGGTGATACGGGGAGGATGGAGGCAGTCCCCGTTTCCCCAGTCTAGAGTACAGGTACACAAGTGAGTTGACAGGCATTAGCGATGTCACCTTTCTTGCACATGGATGCTTTCTTGGCCTTGGCAACACTGATCCCTCTTGAGGGACACTCCAGCAGCTCCTCCTGACTGCTGGGCATCCATGTTAAGAGGATGGCAAGGTGTGTACAAGGACAGAAAGCCAGAGTTTCTCTGGACCTCTTGGCCTCCTGGCCCCATCCCATCTATGTGGTGATCTCTGTGGTTTCTCTAAGCGCAACGGGAGATTTGGGAAATCTGGGAAAGGGGGGGGGACACACGCAATGGCTCCTTCAAAGCGGAGTGAAGCCCTGGGGTGGGAGGTGGCTGTTGCCAGAGGTTGGGATCAATGGTTTCTTGTCATTCTTTCTAATAATTCCCCTTTGCTGTTGTCTAGATGAAGATCTCTTTCAATGAGACAAGTTTGCAGACTATGTTTGAGTACCCATCAGAGAGCTCACTGGCAGAAGAGGAGGAGGAAGAGGATGGACATGCCTCTGAAACAGAAGAGGACAAGCCTTGCACCTTCTACATTCCACGCCCAAATAGCACTTTGCATCCCAGTACACCAAACTCAGGTGAGCAAGGCGCTTTGGTGGCACTGTGGGGTTACAGGTGGTGTCTGACACTGTCTCTGTTTACTGCAGCCCCTCATGGGGCTCCACGCAGGTGGAAGTGCCAGTGGAGGTGGCAGAATTGGGACTTACTGGGGACAGGGAACCACAGATGGGCAGCTTCCGTGCTGTCCGTGCCAAGATCCTGATTCTGCTTCCTTTTGGGGCAGTGAGAAATACTCATGTCATCTTTGTCCTTCTGGCAGATTTGTCCAGCTACACCCCAAAGCACTCTGTGAAGTTCAGTGAGTGGCAGGAGCAGAAGTATGAGGAGATGCCTACTGCAGAGGGAGCTCTCCCAAAGGAAGCCGATGCCCATGGGAGCCAAGTCATGGTGAGACTTTAAACAGGCAGGTCTTTGTCCTGCTGTGCCATTACCCCAGTGCTCGAGCTGGTCTGGACAGGGGATGGGATGGGATGGGATAGATGTGCCCTCCACTGACCCCCTGTGTGCGTGTTTGCTCCCAGGGAGGTGTGCCACTGCGTACAAAGTGGTTAACACAAGGTCCCAGTGCCACTCACAGACCTGCCTCTCCACGGGTGGGTAGGGGAGGCGTAAGGCAGCTGGCAGGCTTTGTACAACAGGGCATGTTTGGAGGGGGGAATGAAACACACTCACCAGCCCCAGGCGAGGTGCCAGCGCAGCCTTCACCGTCCAAAGGCTGTGGGGACTCATTCCCTTCGGGTCTGATGACACCTGTGTATCAACTCTGCTTTCTCCACAGCTCACCCCAGCGGAAAAGGGCGGACTCTCTGATTTCAGCAGCGAGCCCGCTCTGTATTTCTGATCCCTTCATCTCCTGCCCTGCAGCAGCGGCTGCTGGTCAGAACGTGTCAGTGCACCATCCGAACGCCCAGGCAAGCGCTGCCCAACCAGCTTCTGGGTCCCTCCCTCGCCACGGTTTTTGCTGGATCCTGATGCCAAGGGTGGACTAGATGCTTTCAGGCATCTGGGGAGAATATTTGCACTGGATTCTGGGACCTAGCTACTACTTTTAAGGTGTATGATTTATTCTACCTGTGGCCTTGCATATTCCTTGTTCGAGATCAGCTGCCGATGGGGCAAAGTTTTAAGACCAGATCTGTAATCCTGGGATGGACGTGGATTCTCCCAGTGTTTGTCTGAGTCCACGAGTCCAGGCACTGTGCAGGGTCTGGGCAGCTTTTGTGACACTTCCACCGTGGGAGGCCCCAGTGAAGTTGTGGAGTTGGAGCACTGGGAGCATGCGGGCAGTTAGCTGGAGTTCACTGGGAGCATGTGGGCAGCTGGACTGGGTGTCAGTTTGGAAAACCATTGAAGGTTTGTGGTTTGTTCTCGGCACGCTTCTGGGCCGTTTCACTGAACAATTATGGGATTCACCTGCCAGTTCTGTTCCCGTGAAGGAACCTGGACACAGTGTGAGGGATGGGAGGTGGAGGAAATGCCTTTAGCTTTGGGTGTCAGTTTTGCACTGATCTGTACAGAAATGTCCACACTGGCTTCAGACTCTTGAAGATTCCCAAACTTTGGCCATACCTTTGACTTGTCCATACCCAGCTCTGGTTTCCAGTCTCTAGAAACTGGTAGTTGTGCTCCAATTTGCCAGTGCCTCTGGTTGTTTTGTCCAGCATCTAACGGGGCCAGACCCAAGTTTTATCTATCTTGGTCAGAGGGGAGGTCTCCTGCTCTGCTCCTGTAATGCAAAGCACAGGATTCCCCTCCTCCTGCAGAACCTGAACAAGGAATATGTTTGTTGGATATCTTTTTTTTCTAGGATTTTTTATAGTTCTATTGTAATTGTTTAATGCAGCCAATATGCAAAGGAATCTGCTAGACTCTTCCATTTCAGTTTTCTACTACTGTAAACTCAGGGTCAAACTTGCACTCTGGCAGAGATGGAGCACTGCTGCTGCTGTGATTTGTACTTCTGGGATTAAAAGAGATGTGGTTGGAATAGATACGGCCTCTTTGGGCTTTATGAGATGAGTGGTACCCCAGTGTGTGGCTCCACCCAAAGGAGCGGGCTGGTGTCTTTGATTAAATTTGATACGTTTCTTGGTCTGTCTGTCCTCTATAGGCGATGAGTGTCTAATCAAGTCTGTGATCTGAAAATGCCCTGCGTACCTTGCACTTGCTTTGGTGTATATTGTAGCTGCAGGAGGAAGGTTGTTCTGCTGAAAAATAGGGCCAGAACTTAAATGTTAGGATGTACCTACCTGTGGTTGTTCTCCTCCCCTGCCCTGGGTGTCTAAATATTCCTGGAAGGATAATGCAAAAAATAACGAGATGCTCAGCAGCTTGTTAGATGTTGGCTGGAAGGGCCACAAAGGACTTTATACCTCCTTGGGCTTCTAAGGCTTGTCCTTCCCAAGCAAACTTGAGATCTATTCCCTGCCTGATCTCCCAGCAGCGCGTCAGCCTGTGATGTGACAGAAATTGCTGAGTGAATCCCGTGTGCTGATGCTTCTCCCATGAATGGAACACGTCAGCACAAGATGCTGAGAGTGGGGTAGTGAGGCAGAATGCTGGACTGCTATTGACTGCTAGATTTAAGGGGTGAAGAAATGATCAAATACATGGAGTTAAACACTGAGCAGTGCCCACAGCCAAAGATCAGGGCCTATGTTTGAAGGACAGGTCATGCATAGCTTTTTTTCTAGCAGAAGACGTCCCAGCCAGCGTCCTGCACTGTGGAGAAGCTCAGGCCGGTTGAAGGCAGCCCAGTCTCCCTGCCTGGAACTGGGCTTGAGCCTGTTTAAGGTTTGCAGCTTAACAGTAAAGCACAAACTGCTTGCAATTAAAGCTGGGGACCAGGTATCTGTCCTAGTCCTGCCTTCGTTCTGCCACAGATGGATGAGGAATGCTAAAGCCAACAACGCCCTGCAGCTTGTTCCACTGACTTCAGCCACTGCAAGGCTGTTCTCGGTGATGAGCGCTCTGCCTGCCACCTCTCTGGCTGGGAGAGGCTGAGGGGGAGCTGTGGGGAGCGCAGGGGGTGCTCTCCCCAGGAGCTCCTTGCTGCCCTGGTCTGCTCTGACTTCTCTGCTCCTCCTCCCGCTGTGCCTGCTCCACCGTGTAGCTGTGATTTACACCTCGCTGCCCACGCAGCTCCTGGGTTGGTACTGGAATCCCTGCCTGCTCCGGCTGGGCGCTGAGCCCCCTCCCGGCAGAGCGAGGCGAATGCTGCTTTGAGGGCAGAAGCAGTAGCTGGTCAGTCACCCCCAGGGTCGTGCTTCCCTATCACTGTGCTCAAACAAAGGGTATTCTTATTTGTAGATGCCTCCCCTGATCTCTAGCCTTTGAGGACTAACTGTAGTAGATCTCTAACTGATACCAAAGGGCAGCTGAAAAGAAAGCTTACTTCTGCAAACCAGACTTTTATTAAATGTGGCATCCTTGTCCCAGACCAACAGCTGTCCCAGGACAGGCCTCTCCAGGCTGAAGAACAAAGTTTAGGATTGCTTTTCTCCACCTGCTTGTTTTTCTCTTCCTTTTGGAGTGCTTTGCAGCTCACTGGCTTTACTGGCATTCCCAGCTTCTTCCTTCAGGACATCTAGCAATGTCTGAGAACTCTCCAGAATCTGGGAAAGAAAGAAATAAAAATAGCTTATTTTTACATAAACTGTTTCTCTCCTGAGTTTCCTTTGAATCCAGCTGAGGGATTCTCCAGCCCTTGCAGTATCTAATTCCCTGAGGGATCGTCCTGCCTCGCTGCGGGACCAGCGGGGAGGAGTTTCTCTGGTCTGTGCCCACATTCTGAATAGGGAACAGCTTGAGCAATTTATCAGTCTTGGAGCACGGGGCAGAGACCATCCTGAAGCAGGGCATGGGGTGAACTTTTGGGGTGTCTTTAAGGGGGATGTTGATACCTGAGCTTTGTCTCCACTGTTACACCACACACTTCAGGTTTCTTGCTCTGAGACTAACTCAGCTCCACAACGGCCTTAAGCCAGACTCAATCTTTCCTTTAGTATTTTGCTCCTATTTTTTAGCTGACATTGTAGACAATCCAACAGACCCACTTACTGTGCTCTAGGAAGCCCAGCTACAACGGGTTCAGATCTCTCAGCCTGTCCACAATGCTTTACCAGGGTGGACAGTTGTGACAGTGTGACAATGGGGCTGTAGACCCAAGGATCATTTATGTTCCCATGAACTTGCAGACATCACCCTGTGGTCAGAGAAGAGCTGAAGGTAAGTACCCCGAAGGACGAGACACCAGCAGAAGTTGTTATTGGGATCTCGCCACTCAAACTGGTTTCTGTGGGCAGGATGTCTGCATTCCCCCTCCTCTGCTTTCTACCCCCTGGGAGTGTCTTTAATTTCAATAAACATCAATCCAGTTGAAGGCTGGGGAGGGTGGGACTTGTGTCTCGGGGGAGGTTTTCTGTTAAAAGGTGCTGTTTGAGCAGCTTTGTGACACAATTTTTAAGCTGTTCAATTCTTAGGTGAGTTCCTTCCCTTCACCCCAAACCATCGGGTCTTGAAGTGGGAGGATCAAACAGCTCCAGCCTTGTGTGACAGCGGGCTGTCAGGAAAGTACTGATGCTGGAAGTGTTAGCAGTCAACCACAGAACCACCAGAGTGATTATGTGAAGGTGCTTTTATTAGGCGCTGGGAACCAGGGGTATCCCCAAATCTGGCTCCAACCACCGTCCAAAACATTGATGCATTGATACCATTTTACAGCTTCACTACAATAGCATGCTGGCTTCTGGCTCTGGCCTTTGCATCTACTGGCTATGTAAAAATATATAATTCTTAGCTTTCATAACCATTGGTCTTGATTCCTGCTCTATTGCATTATAATTTTCAGTTTCTCATGTAGAGAGAAGGCTGGACATGAGGAAAAAGTTTTTCCCAGAGAGAGTGGTCAGTCAGTGGAATCAGCTGCCCAGGGAGGTGGTGGAGTCCCCATCCCTGACTGTGTTTCAGAGTAGATTGGATGTGGTGTTGAGGGATCTGGTGTAGGGGAGAACTTGTAGAGTAGGGCTGATGGTTGGACTTGATGATCCCAGGGGTCTCTTCCAACCTGAATGATTCTATGATTCTATGATCAGTATCCCGGGCACAACCTCTAACAGTAACCGAACTCCTCTGTTCAGAACCAGCCTTCTGTAGTAAGGGTACAGCCCTGACTGTTTCTCAAGATGAACAGAAGCGGGGCTGAAGCGGGGTACTTGATCACAGCCAAAAAACAAAGGGGGGAAAAGGCGAATATAGGCAGCAGCTCGCAAGGGAAGGGGTGCTTTTGGACCACACAGAAAGGAAGATCATTGAGATCATCGCTTCTCTGAAAGCAGGGATGGAAAAATCCTTCTTTTGTTTTTTTTTTTTTTCAAAAGCCAAAGGTGTGTAATTCGGGAGCGAATCCCACTGCTCTCCTGTATGCAGGACCAAGGGGTCCCTGCCTGGAAGACTTGACAGAGAGCAGGTAGAGCCAACCCATCCCCCAAACCACGGTAACAGCCCCTGCAGCTCTGCTGCCAACGATGAATAACTGCCCGCACCCCTCACTGCTCCAACATTTCTACTCCTTCAGTGATATTATTCCATTAAAGATAGAAGAAGTTACATTAAAAACCGCAGGAAAAAAGAGTAGCCCAACATCTCTGTCATGGCAGTGTGTCGCTACCTGCCCCGATTCACCATCAACAGCTTGGCTCTGCTTTCACTTTATTTTTTCCCTGGCGAGTGTGGGTTTTGATGTATTATGACAACGTGCTTTTTGGGTCCCCGGCCCAAACCCCAACCTCCCCCTTAGTGGGGGCCTGTGCCGGGCACCCCGTCCCGGGGGGAGCCCCGGGGTGGCTGGGGAGCCTCAGGCCGGGCTCACCCCTCCGTAAGAGGAGGCCGGGGCCGGGGTTACCTTGCCGTAGGCCGCCTCCGTCTCGGCGATGGTCCTGTCGAGCTCGCCGCGGGCGACCAGGTTGCGGGCCAGGCTCTCGCTGATGCGGGCCAGGCGCTGCGTGAGCGCCCAGAGACGGCCCTGCAGCCGGTCCCGCTCCGCCTCCTCCTCCCGG
>VZTM01003374.1:139772-185846 GCA_013400555.1 Jacana jacana | reverse complement strand
GCAGGCCCCGACCCCCCGCTCCGCCAGCCACGGGGTGGCTGAGGTGGCGCCAGCCGCGTCCCCCGGCCTGGCCGGTCCCCTCCGCCCCTGGGTCCGGTTTTCGGGGCTTTGGAGGGAGGGAATGGCTGGGGGAAGAGGGAAGGGGGAGTCCGGGGTGCGGTGGCTCGGGGGGGCTGTCGGGGAAAGGCCGTGAGGATCCAGCCATCCTCCGTGGCACCAGCCAGGGAAGCGTATATGCCAAAAAGATGGGCTGCTTGCCCTGCTGCTGTGGCTGTGTGTCCTGCTCCCGCCCCCAGGGAGCTAACCTGGGCCCAGGAGAGTTATGTCCCAAAGCTTGGCCTTTTGGGGACCCAAGGGGGGGGCTCATGATGGTCCCACCTGCACCTGTGTCCTGCAGCAGCCACCAGCGGGGACAAGGGTGGCTGGTGTTGGGCTGGGGAGGTGGCATTTGACTTCCAGCAGTGGGCCAAGGCCCCAGGAGGCCTCCATGGAGGAATGGTGTTGGAGAACAGAGTCCCTGTGTGTTGGGATGAGCGGTCTCTCCTGCCGCAGATCCTCCTGGAGAAGTCTGTGTGTGCTTAACTCGGCGTCCCCTCCGCTTTTCAGGCAGCGCCCAGGTGCGATGCGGGGCCGTTGAAGGATGCCGAGCTGCGGGCAGCCCTGGAGGTGCTGCGGTGCTATGACTTGCACTCCATTGTGGAGGAGTGGTTCATCGAGGTGCTGCAGACGGACCTCCAGGCAAACATAGCTCCTGAGTTCTGGAACTGCATCGGCCAGTATGAAAACACGGCCGAGGAGCCCCAGTGCTCCTCACTCCTTCTGGACGCCTTTTATCTTCTCAAGTGCCGCCTGGACCCCTACCTGAACAGCCTGGAGCTGCTGGAGAGGTGGACCAAGGCGGGCTTGCTGCTGGGGACGGGCGCTCAGATGCTGCAAGAAAAGGTCTACACCATGTTCAAAGCTATCCTTTTCTTCTCCACCACCAAGTCCTTCCAGGAGATGATCCAGCAGTTCTACAGCCGCACTTTCAGGATATACATGCGGCAGTGGAAGAAGGGAGAAGATGGAATGAACGAGGGTGAGAGCAGCATGAGCGAGACCGAGCAGGAGAGCGACACGGAGGAGGGCGGCGGAGAGAGCCCTCTGTGCGCGGGCTGCAGCAGCAAGAGAGAGCAATGCTGGTGCCCCAAAGCCATGGAGCAGTTTCAGCAGCTCAATGACATTCTGTACGTAGGTTGTGGGGTGGTGGCTGTCACTCAGATGGTCCGGATGGGGGGGGCAGCAGCAGGTTTTCTTGATAATCTGAAAACGGGAAGGAGTTAGAGTGAGGCCATGCTGTGTCGTGACACAGGGTAGAGAACTGGACGCAGGGTTTCTGCAGCTGGTTGCCAACTGGTGGCTGCACTAGGGCAGATCTTCAGACAGAAAGTGCCTCTACCTGCATATGAGGGTATCTTCCTCTTGCTCTAAGGCCTTCTGATTGCTCTTCTAAATGAAAAAGCTTTTGATGGCTAGAAAATAATCTTCCTAAGGAAGATGGGGTAGCAATAGTGTCATGATTTATCTATGTAGTGCCCCTGTGGGGGCTATCAGAGCATTCAAACAAAGAGCCAGGCCTGCCTCTGTGGGGTGTGCAGGGAGGAAGGTGCCTTCAGGCAGTTAGATTCTCTTTACTTGCTTCTACCTTTGCCTCTGTACCCTCTGAGCGGGGTCGCTCTCTGTGTCTGCAGCCGCCGGCTGAACTTGCTGGAGAGGGTGAGCGCCGATGCTGTCACCACCATCTTGCACAGGATGATCGAGGAGAGGATGGAGCAGCGATGCAGGGGGGAATATGAGCACTCCTTCCTCAATGAGTTCCAGGAGGTAAGGCTGGTGGGGGACAGCCAGAGCCCTTCCTTCGGTGCTGTGCAGCTGCTGCTCTTACTGCTTCCACAGCTCAGCCTAAAAGTGAGCCTGAAAACACCTGGGCCAGGGCTGTGACCCCCACCATCCCCAGCAGAAGAGCTGGTTAAAACTCCCCATTTTGATGCATGCTAGAGGGGAAGGTTTGCTCTGACCTGTGCATAATCAGCCATTTTATTTCACTTGATGAATTTCTGTGGATCCATTTTACAAACGACAAGATCAGTTTTAGGAACTACTAGTGCCATGAAGCCTGCAGAGGACCCTCCCTCTCTGCAGTTTGGCCCATAACTAGAATTTGTGTGGCTTTCTTCTTTCCAAGTTTTCTTTCTTTCCAAGTTTTCAGCACCCCTTTAAAATGGGAAGCAAGGACGGGAGATGCTGCTCTGGTATTGATCTCACCAGTTGGCCACCTGCAGAATTAAAATCCTCCCTTTCACCCACCCTGTTGTTTCCCTGCTGCCTTAACCTGAGTTTGTGTTGGGCTGGTTACCCAGCATGACCTTAAAATACAGTTCTTCTCTGGGTTATGGCCCTTCCAGCGTACAGCCCTGGCTCTGCAGCCGCTCCTTGTTCCTCCAACCCCTTGCCTTTGCCCGTGTTGTGAAGCCAGGTTGCCATGCAGACCCCGCTGCTCTCCGTGGTTGCCCTAGTTTCCTTTCTGCTTGCCACGCTGGCCGTTTTTGTCGTCTGCAAACATCAGCAGTCCTTTTATATTTACTTCCCTTCCGTTGCTGTGCGACACTTGCTTTATTGGAGCCACTGTGAAGTGCTTTGGCGTGACCCAGGGATTGTTAAAGGGCATTTTAAGGGCACCAGAGGGAAAAGCTGCCTTCTGTGTGTTTTGCAGGAGGCAAGGTCCCCTTGCTCCCACCCCTTCCGAAAGGCTGCTGTGTTTGGCAGCAGGGTATTGGGGGGGGGGTTGGAATTAGGAGGAGATGATTTTCTGCAATCAAAAGCACGAGGGCAGCAAGCTGCAGGTAGAATAGGAGCTGGATAAAGAGCTTCCTGGAAGCACAAGCACAGAGAGCAAACCCCCTTTTCAGACCCCTCAGCAGCCGTCTGGAGCGTGGGGTGATGATCAGGCAGGAGCACTCAGAGAAGATAAACTCTTGGGGGAAAAAAATGGGTTGGTTTGATAATAATTGTATTCCTTTACTGATGCAAAGCAACACAATTTTATAGTCCTTTCCTTTTGTCCTTTAGGAGAATTCCTCATGGGCTTTTCCCCAGTTTTGCCCAGACTGGTGCCCAGTTGTTCTCAGGTTCATCCTGCCGTGGCATTGCTAGAACTGGTGCATTTCTGGGTTTGCTCAGTGGAGTAGATAATTAAAAGTTAGCAGCAGCCAGACCTTGACTTAGCATCTTTGTGTCAGGCTGCCAGAATCAAAACTTACTAATATCTGGCAGCTATTGATACTGAAACACTCTCCCAGGAAGCACCACGGATCGGCCACCTTAAAGGGGAAGATACAAAAAGCATTTCTTCTGAACATCTGGATATTGTAGCTGAGTGCCTTTAAAATGGACAATTACACACTCCTCTGTAGAAAACAAAATCTCAAAAAATTAACCTCCTGATGCTCTCTGTTGAGCTCTTTATTTTGTGACTCAGTGGCAAAGCTGGTATCTGAGGTCTTGGTTTCAAGTGCCCCAGTTTGGTTGGGTGTCTGTGCGTCCTGGGGGTGGCTTGGTCGCTCTTCATTGATCGCAGCAATCGTAGAAGTTCTGGGCCAAGGATGATGTGATGGGCAATTTGCTCATATCCTCCTGAAGAGAATAGTTCTGCAAGTAGAGAGTGGAGGGGAATTCTGCAGGAATAGAATAGTCTGCAGGTTTTTGAATGTACCCTATGCCAGCGCCTAGGCAGAGTCCTCAGTCACCCCTTGTCTTCTCGTAGACATCTGCATCCTCAGCACAAGAGAGATCTGGAGGGGCTGGAGCGAGGGCAGAGGAGGGACATGGAGCTGGGGAAGGGCCTGGAGGATAAATCTTATGAGGAATGATTGAGGGAGCTGGGACTGTTTAGTTTGAGGAAGAGGAGGCTGAGGGGAGACCTCATCACTCTCTACAACTGCTTGAAAGGACATTGCAGAGAGGTTGGTGCTGGTCTCTTCTCACGGGCAATGAGCGACAGGACAAGAGGGAATGGCTGCAAGCTGCAGCAGGGTAGGGTTAGGCTGGACATGAGGAAAAAGTTTTTCCCAGAGAGAGTGGTCAGTCAGTGGAATCAGCTGCCCAGGGAGGTGGTGGAGTCCCCATCCCTGACTGTGTTTCAGAGTAGATTGGATGTGGTGTTGAGGGATCTGGTGTAGGGGAGAACTTGTAGAGTGGGGCTGATGGTTGGACTTGATGATCCAAGGGGTCTCTTCCAACCTAAATGATTCTATGATTCTCTAGTCTATATCCTGTATCTTTAGTTGAAGCTCATGTTCTTCCAGCTGCACTTCCCCCAGCTATAAGCCAGGCCAGGGTTCAGGAGAGCAGCTGGAGGTGATGCTGGCCTTGGCTACCAGCCCCTTTCTGCTTGCTGTGGCTGCTGCTGGGTGGTGGGTACGTGTGGGACGTGGGCGTGCATCCAGGCTGTGGTGTCCACCATCCCCCTCCTCCCCCTCTCCCTGTGCAGTGGATCGAGAAGGTGATCGGCTGGCTCAGCAGGGTGTTCCTGCAGGATGCTCCCTCAGCACACTCCTCTCCAGAAGCCAGCAGCACCCTGAAGCGCTGGCGCTGCCACGTCCAGAGGTTCTTCTACCGCATCTATGCCAGCATGCGCATTGAAGAGCTTTTCAGCATTATCCGAGGTAGGTGGGACCCACTCAGTGTTCATTTGCTCCTGGACTTGGACTAGAGGAATGGTGGATCTGCCTTCACCTCCTGATGCACCATGTTGTCCCCTCTTGCCTTCCCATGGGGCATGGCCCTGTTTCGAATCACCGCTTGGTTTATAGATTTCCCAGAGTCCAAGCCTGCCGTGGAGGACCTCAAGTTCTGCCTGGAAAGGACTAATCAGAGGCAGCAGCTGCTCAGCTCCCTGAAGAGTGCTCTGGAAATGCGACTTCTGCATCCTGGTGGGTCTTTCATCCTTGTGTATGTCATAACACCATAAGAAGCCTTGGCACAAGTGGGGTCTGCTGGGAACTGTCATCTGATTCCATGTGTGAGTGAGAGGTCACCAGGCTGTGTTGAAGGGTGGATGGGCAGCAGTAGCTGATTATATCCCAGCCCCTTCTTGCCTCAGTTTTGCAGTATGGTGAGGAGCTGAGCTAGAAGTTTAGCTTTGGTCCAGGTGGATAAAGGCATTTTTGGTGTGTGTGGTCTGACCTTCTAATCCACAGTCAGGGCTCAGCTGGTTTCTGGTAGTCTCTGAGCCTGTGTTAAGTTTTGGAAGTGGTTTCTCAGACATATGGATCTGGTCCCTTTGGCTGGGACAGCAGAGCAGCAAGCCCTTTGCCTCTAGCTCCACAGATCAGACAGAGGGGCTTGGAGCATCCAGGCCATTGCTCTGGGACTCTGACTGCCTCTTCCCCTGTCCTCTAGGAGTCAACACATCTGACATCATCACTCTCTATATCTCTGCCATCAAGGCCTTGCGAGAGCTTGACCCCTCCATGGTTATCCTGGAGGTTGCCTGCGAGCCCATCAGGAAGTATCTGAGGTAAGAAGGCTCGTGGGGTCAGTCTTACCCCCCCCCCCTCCCCTTCCCCTTCTTCTCCCCTTCACTTGTTCTGTGGCTCTTGCCTGTCGGCAGGACCCGGGAAGACACAGTGCGGCAGATTGTGGCCGGGCTCACAGGGGATGCTGAGGGCTCTGGTGACCTTGCAAACGAGCTCTCAAAAGCTGACCCAGTGACCCTGGAGAACGGCCAGGAGAGCGACGATGACATCGCAGAACCAGGGGACTGGGTTCCTGACCCGGTTGATGCAGATCCAGGTTAGTCATCATCAAGACCAGAAGTCCCAGCAGCTCGTTTGCCTGATGGGCTGTAGTCACGGAATCAGAATCACAGAATGCTGTGGGGTTGGAAGGGACCTCTGGAGATCAACCAGTCCAACCCCCTGCCAGAGCAGGGTCACCCAGAGCAGGTCCCACAAGGAACATGTCCAGGCAGGTTTTGAATGTCTCCAGAGGTGGAGACTCCACCACCTCTCTGGGCAGCCTCTGCCAGGGCTCTGCCACCCTCACAGAAGAGAATTTCCTCCTCATGTTTAGATGAAACTTCCTATGTTGAAGTTTGTGCCTGTTCCCCCTTGTCCTCTCACTGGGCACCACTGAAAAAAGGCTGGCCCCGTCCTCCTGACAGTCTTGAGCAGCTCCTCTGCTAGTCCTCAAGAGCTGAGCTGGGCTGGGCCAGGTCTCTGCTGATCTCCTGCTGTCATCTGCTGGATTTCACTAGGAAAGTCGAGTTCCAAGCGTCGCTCCTCAGACATCATCAGCCTGCTGGTGAGCATCTACGGCAGCAAGGACCTGTTCATCAACGAGTACCGCACGCTTCTGGCTGACCGGCTGCTGCACCAGTTCAACTACAGCGCTGAGAGGTGAGGTCCTATTGCCCAGCCCCAGGGCTTTCCAGGGTAGAATAGAGGTGTTTCAGACTTGGTCCTATGAATGACTTGTTTCTGGAGCCAGGAATGTCTTTGGCCATTTCATCTGTGGCTTTGGGGTTGGCGTCTAGAATGTAATGTGCTCACTTCTCCTCAAACTGCATCCTGCTCGGTCCTGCCCTTGGCTTGCACTAATGGGGCAGCATCTAGGAAACAGGAGGCACCATCCCACATGTTCTGGTGGCCCTCACAGCCTGCACAGGCTGCTTAGGGTCAGTAGAAAGTGTCCAAGTAAGGAAAAAGGGGTGAAGCATCAGGAAACCCCAGTTTGTCCCTTGATTCAACACTTGCAGCAATTTTTCCATTCCATGAAGTGCCTCTGGTGTGAGCCACCTCTGGGATGGGCCATCTCGGGCAAGTGGCTCACCAAACCCTGAGGTTGGCCTGTGCTATCGGGGGGGAGGGCAATATGCCACGCTCTTCCAGATAAAAGGGATGGGAAGGTCTTCAGAAAGCTGCTGACCTACACAGGAAGTGGCTCTTCCCCACTTAGATGCCAGGAAATGTCCTGTTCAGATACCGTACCCTGCAAGGCTTCCTAGGAAAAGCTCCCTTGCCCCAGGGACTACTTTTCTTGGCTGTGTTGGAAGGGGTGGAGGCCACGCCGGGCTCATCTGTTGTTTCTCTTATCAGGGAGATCCGCAACGTGGAGCTGCTGAAGCTACGCTTTGGTGAAGCTCAGATGCACTATTGCGAAGTCATGTTAAAAGTAACTCCATTTCTTTTTCAAATTTCAAGTCCTGGGTGTTTGAGCTCATTGGGGAAATACTTGAGGAATGACCCAAAAAGGGTCTTTTAGGACAGTGAGGTTCCCAAAATTGCAGTGAGGGGGCTGATCTGAGGGAGCAGAAGCGCGTTCCAAATCCTGTCTGTTTTTAAGGGCGGTGAGTGGCGTTATCAGCTGGGGAGGGAAGGTTGTTCTGGTGCTGCTCTCCCTCCAGCCCCTCCTGCAGTTCAGTATTCGGGCATCCAAGAGCTGGTCTCTTCCAGCCCCTTCACTTGGGAATTAAAGCAGTGTGGGAGAGCACACATCTGGAGGGGTCTGGAGGGACTCTGGTGTTGGGCTAGTGTTGAGTTGTAAAACTTTCCTCAACCTCCCCACCAGTGTTTGAGCACGTAACAGAGTTTCTAGTGGACACACACCATCGTGTCCTTTCCAATACCCCCATCATCATTTGGAGACAACCCTAGTCACCTCATTTAAGCTTCTCCTTCACTAAGGGTTAGCTGTGGCTTGGGAGAGGGGGATCCACCTGTGTTTCCTCTGCCTCTTCCAGGATATGGCTGACTCGCGGCGCATTAATGCCAACATCCGTGATGAGGAAGAGAAACTCCCAGAGGAAGAGAGACCACCATTCAGCCTCGTCGCCGTTATCCTGTCAAGTGAGTTCTGGCCACCACTGAAAGAGGAGAAGCTAGAGCTTCCAGAGCAGGTCAAGGAAGCCATGGAAGCCTATTCCAAGAAGTATGAGAAACTAAAGGTGAGGCAACCTTAACCCTCCTTAAGAAAAGGTGCATGCTGTTCACATTTCATCACAGAGTATGTTTTTTGCAGAGGCCCATTTACCATCCCTTAAATTGTAGCTGCTGGTACCACACGCTGTCTCAGTGGGATCCCAACGTCCTTCAGCTTTGAACTGGGTGTAGAAGCTGGGTTCCCTTAGCTATTGCTGAAGGAAGGGTTATCTCTTCATGGGGTGCCAGGGTTGTTGTGGTGGTTGCAGCAAGGGAATAGAGTTTTCTGAAATAGGCCTCTGTTAGTTAAAGGGATAACTGAGGTGGAAGTTCTTGGGTTCTTGGGCATCTTAAACCTGGTCTAAGCTTTTTGGCCAAAGTTCTAGAGTAGTAAGAGCGACATCCTGTCCCTGTGGGGCTCTCTTCTTCACTGCTCTGGCACCTCCTCCTCTGTTTGTCCTCTTGAAAAGAAGCTCTTTTAACATGGTCTCATTTTAAGATTGACTGTTCCTCTGGAGATGGGTGAATGTTGCTTCATCTTCTCTCTGTGGCCTCTGCTGGGTTGTTTCGTTTGTTTCTGGAGGGTCCCTGAACTCCATGTTAAGCAGTTCAGGTGCAAGCAGTTTTGGTCAGTTTGGCTGTGGCTGAGACAAAACCAATCTGTGCCTGTATAAACAGCCTGGAGAGGCAGAGGAGCCTCTCCAGGGGTTGGAGCATCTCCCTGATGAGGAAAGGCTGAGAGAGCTGGGACTCTGTAGCCTGGAGAAGAGAAGGCTGAGGGGAGACCTTCTTCATGCTCACAAGGATCTGAAGGGTGGGTTGAAGGAGGATGGAGCCAGACTCTTCGCAGTGGTTCCCAGTGACAGGACAAGGGGCAAAGGGCACAAGCTGGAACAGGGAAAATTCCCTTCAAAGCTGAGGAGGAACTTGTTTGGGGTGAGGGTGTCAGAGCCCTGGCAGAGGCTGCCCAGGGAGGGTGTGGAGTCCCCTTCTCTGGAGACCTTCCAGCCCCACCTGGATGCAGCCCTGAGTGCTGTGCTCTGGGCAACCCTGCTTTAGCAGGGGAGTTGGGCTGGGGGAGCTCTGGAGGTCCATTCCAGCTGTGACAGTTCCCTGATTCTGTCACCACACAGTGTTCTTCTGTTCTCCAGGCACAGGATCGTGGCAGTTAGTCAGACAGAGAAAGTGGAGGTGCATTTTGCTCTGTTTGCACAAGATGGGTTGGAACCAGGAGCATCTGTCTGGAAGTGAAGGAGAGATCTAGGTTGCTCCCAGAGCTCTGGCCGTGGCTGTCTCATCTAGCAGCTTCTCATCTGGTGCAGTGCAGAGCACACACCTGGAGGGTGGGTGATTCCGATGTAGCTGTGGTGCCAGTGTAGTGGCTGTGCACAGGTATGAGACCCCAGAGAGAAGATGAAGCAACATTCACCCATCTCCAGAGGAACAGTCAATCTTAAAATGAGACCATGTTAAAAGAGCTTCTTTTCAAGAGGACAAACAGAGGAGGAGGTGCCAGAGCAGTGAAGAAGAGCCCCAACAGGGACAGGATGTTGCTCTTACTAATGAAGACACACAATTTGCTGTCTCAATGAGGTGTTTTTGTCTTCCCGCTTGTGCTCTGACTCCAGGCTTCATTTTCTATATCCTTACTTGACCTTGTTACTGGACACCAGGGAATACATGCCACGAGGCTGGGAACTTCATGGCTCTAGGTCCTATCTCTTCCCCAGCTGTAGCTTTGTGCCAGATGTTGATGCCATCTGATTTCTGTGCCTGCCAAAAGGTGCTCTTTTCAGTGCTGTATCAGAAGAGTATTCCATCTCTTCTGAGGAAATCCTGCCCCAGATGAGCATTTATTTTCTAGTAGGACTTTCTCCTGAGTGGCCCAGTTGGTCTTCTGGTGTTTCTTCAGCCCGTGCCTACCCTCCCAGCGAGCTGAGTGACTGACCTTCAGGCAGGAGAGGGACATTGGTCTTGAGCAAGGGCTGAACAACAAATTGTGCCAAGGGGGATGTTTCCCATGAGGGGTAGGGGACGGTTGGTGACAGTGCTGGGTGACTCAAGAGGAGGGAGGTGGCTTTTGAGAGCCTGGTGGTAAAGGGGTGTTTGCAATAAGACAGCACTTCGTGGTTCCTGTTAGAAGATCTGCTGAGGGTGGCTGCTTCTCCCTTTTCCAGGCCATGAGGACCCTGAACTGGAAGTACCACCTGGGCCTGGTGAGCTTGGATGTGGAGCTGGCAGATCGCACCCTCTCCCTCTCCGTCTCTCCCGTGCACGCTGCCATCATCCTGCACTTCCAGACCAAGAGTGAGTCCTGGGGCAGAGACTCAGTGTTACTGCCCATGTCCCTGTGCTTCCCATGGGTGGGTGGGAGGGAAGGGACACGTTGGGTGGCTGTAGGCTCTGGGAGCTCCAGCAGCGGGACCAAGACCTGGTTCCCAGGCTTGGATCTACCACAGGGCTCAGCACCTCCTGGCAGTGGAAGGGGGCTGGTGTCCTGGGCTTTCCTCTGATATCCATGGTCTCTGCAGGTACGTGGACACTGACAGAGCTCAGTGAAGTGCTCAAGGTGCCCGAGACGTCGCTGAAGCGTAAGATGACTCTGTGGCTGCAGCAGGGGGTCCTGCGTGAAGAGCCCCAAGGCACCTTCACTGTCATTGAGGAGGAGCAGAAGGACCAAGTGGAGAAGGTTGTTCTGATAGACAGTGACGAGGAAGGGGACTCTGCCATGGCATCACAGGCTGACCAGAAAGAGGAGGAGCTGCAGGTACCTGTCCCTGTGTCTCAGCTGCTTGTGAAGCCATCGGGACCCTGCAAACATCCTGTGCTTTGGGGTTTGATGGAGATGATGGATTCAGTTTGCACTTGGGATTTGCCTTTTCTGCTGGCTCAGTCCAAGGCTTTTTGAAATGGGTATCTCTTGATCAGTGACTGGTGCAGGTGCTGGAGCGTAGCCATCTCTCCGGAAAAGTGCCTGGTGCTGAGCCAGGCCCCAGTTGGATGTCTCTAAATCAGCTTTTTCAAAAAAAAAACCAAAAAGGAAAGTTCTGAGACATGATTTCATATTTGAGAAGAGTCAGAACTGACCTGGGTTCACCCACGCAGGGCTGTTTGGCGCTGAGGCTGCCCAGGAGGCTCCCTACCCAGCACTGACAGCTGGACCTTTGCCTTCTCTGTGTTGTGGGTTTGGATGCTTCCAGTGCTTTCCCTGCCCGTGTGTGCTGGTGTGTGTGTGTTGTGCTGCTGTGAACCACACAGTTGTCATACTGGTGTTCATCCACTGCGGGTCAGGCACGTCCTGCACGTCAAACCCCGCTTTCTAGCTCTGCCCTACACCTGGGGTTTCCTGTGTAAAGACCCCAGCCCGTGGCTGAGAGCAGAGCTTACTGCCAGGCACAGCCCTGCTCTGCTTTCGGGATATGGGATCATGGAATCCTCTGGGTTGGAAGGGACCTCTCAGATCGAGTCCAACCATCAACCCGACACTGCCAACCCCCCCCCAACCTGTGTCCTTCAGCACCACGTGTCCTCACCCCTCCCTTGGCTTTCGAATACCCCTCTGGGTGATGACTCCACTGCCCTGGGCAGCCTGTTCCAAGGCTTGATAACTCTTTTAGTGTAAAGTATAAAGTATGNATGCTCCACTCCCTCCATCATCTTGGTAGCCCTGCCCTGGACTCTCTCCAGCAGTTCCCTGTCCTTCTGGAACTGAGGGGCCCAGAACTGGACACCATATTCCAGATGGGGTCTCACCAGGGCAGAGTAGAGGGGGAGGAGAACCTCTCTCCACCTACTGACCACCCCCCTTCTCGTACACCCCAGGATGCCATTGGCCTTCTTGGCCATGAGGGCACAGTGCTGGCCATAATATCCATAATATCCATCCTAAACTTTATCTGGTGCAACTGGAGGCTGTTTCCTCTTGTCCTGTGCTAGCCCTCGCCCCGTCCTTGCTAAAGCACCTCTTCTCTTCACAGTATAGATGTCAGTGTGATTTACTGTTCCTTTGTGTCCCCTCTGCAGCTGTTCTGGACGTACATCCAGGCCATGCTGACCAACCTGGAGAGCCTGTCCTTGGAGAGGATCCACAGCATGCTGAAGATGTTTGTGATGACAGGCCCGGTGGTTACAGAAATCGACATACAGGAGCTGCAGGGCTTCCTCCAGAAGAAGGTCCGGGACCAGCAACTCATCTACTCCGGAGGTGTCTATCGCCTGCCCAAGAACTGCAACTAGCCTTTGAGTGTCCCTGGTTTTCCTCTCTCTTTGTCACTTCTCTGTGCCTGTGCTCGTCCCCGGTGCCCCCTGGCTCTCTGCATCCTGTGGGGCAGTATCTCTGCTCGGGGCAGGGGGGTGTTAGCTGTGGCCTCCTCCCCACACGGGTCTTCTTTTCCACATGGAGACAGCTCAGCAGCAGTGGGGGCCGTGCACTCCACACCTTCTGGGACTGGGCCTGTTCCCCTCATCCCTTTTCCTCCCATTTGTGAGTGACCCCACTTCACTGGTTAATAAAAAGTCTTCTTTTTCAGATGGTACCAGCTCTTTCCTTTCCCCTTGGTGGAGTGCTCTTGGTGTCAGCCTTCCCACGCTGGAAGGGCAGGCAGGAACCTTCTCCTGTTTGCCAGGCACCGTCCCTCTTTGGCTGGGGCTCCTTCTGTAGCCCCAGGAGGGTCTGGGAAGGGGGCTGTTGGCTCCAGTTGCCGTCTGGGTCTCTGTGTGTGGCTAAAACAACGTCTCACAGCTGGCTCTGATGAGCAAGACCCTACAGGAAGGCAAGTGTTCCTGCTGTCTCCTGTGGCTGACGTGGGAGGAAGACTCCAGGGTCCATGCACCCTTGTTTGGGACTCTTAAATTGTGTGGAGTAATTGTATTGTGGGGTGAAGAATGCTTTAGGTGGGTGAGATGCAGCAGTTCCTCAGGGCAGGCGGTTCAGTCCTGGAGGGTAAGTGGATTACACAGGCAGGGGTAGGATTGCTCACAAATACACACCATCCATGGCTGCCCTCGAGGGTGTCACCCTGGGGAGCTTCGGAGGTATTGGCACCGCTGAACTCAAGGAGCCAGTTGGAGTGGATGATCCTGGAGCTCCATGGTTAACCATCACCTCCCCAGCCTGGGTACAAGGTCAGGCAATGGGTTTGGGGATTGTGCTCTGTCTCCACTTGATAGTGTTTGGGGTTTCTCAGTCCTGCTCTCTCGTGGCGGGGGGGTTGCTCATCAGGAGGAATATGCTGGGGAAATCTGGCTTTTACTGAACATTTCCTTTCTGCAAAGCAAAGAACTCCAGCGTTTCCACAGCCCGAGGAGCCTTCTCCTCCTCTGCTGAACCTTCTGTCCCAGCCCATGGGCACTGCAGCAGCTGGAACTGAGATAATGAAGGGCCACAGCTGAAACCCTGGAGCAGCCTGTAACCCTGGCTGGGTCGCTGGGTATCCAGGTGCATGAGAGACTTGGGGAACACAGAAAACAACCTGTATTTACCATTTACCCTTGTTTTTCAGTGCCTAAAGGCTTGGAAGTCCCACAGTGTGGGATCCTTCTGCAGCTGCAGGCAGTGGGGGACAGCGCTTCTCTGTCCCTCGTGCCCGCCTGTGGCTGTTCCTGTGGGTGACAGCACATGTTCCTGTTTCTCTGGGGCACTTGACTCCAGCCTTGTGGTCCTGTGGCACGAGTTGCTGGTTGCCATGTTCTGTTGTGAAGCTTTAAGCGTTCCTTGTGCTGCCAGGGCTCTGTTAATAACAAAATAAACCCCGGTCTGTGAACGTGTAGGCTGATACTGGGGGTAGAATCAAGATGGACGAGCAGTGGGTAATCTCAAACAGCAGTGGGTGGGGAGGGAAATCCATGCCTGAAGGCACGGGGAGCCCCACCAGGCCCTGGTAGGACACCAGGCTGGATCTGTTGTCCTCCGAGGTTGGGTGAGGTGGCCAGCAGATGGCACTGGCCTGGTCATCGCTGTGCCCAGTGTGGGATATGGCTGGGGACATCCCTGCGACCCACATGGCAAGGCCACAAGGCACAAAGCCCTGTTGAACTGCAGCTGGTGTAACCCCATGCAGAGGTCTCTCCTGCCTGCTCAGGGCTTCTCCAGCAGGTCGTGGTGGGTTTTCCCTCCCCAGTTTCAGATACAGGAAACTCCTTGCAGCAAACACCTCCCGGAGACTTCACATTCCCTCAAAGAGCTGCTCAGGCCCTGGTGCCCGTGCTCAGCTCACCCCACCACTCAAGAAATCAGGACAGCCACAAGTGCCTGGGCTCCATCTGAACCCCACGTGCTGTGGGAGGGCGAGAGGGACCAAGATATGGGCAGGTTGTGTGGGCATCCCTGGAGGACACCTCCTTCTCACCTTGTGCTGCAGGTGCAGAGCCCCAGTGCTGTGTTTCACAGCTGCTCTTACTTTATTTTGGTTTGTCTTCTTTTCTCTCCTTTTTTATTTCCTTTTCCTCCCCCCACCCCAGGAAAGAACTCAGTTGGAGCAGATGGAAGCACCTGGAAAGGCGGCAGCAGGGTGGGTGTCGGTGGGGGGTGGGAGTGGGAGCTGCCCAGCGTAAGCTGCAGCACATCCCGCTCTGCACTTTGGAACATCTGGGCACTCCGTGGCCAGATGGGATGGGGAAACAAGACCTTTTTGATCTTCTGAGATCAAAGAAACCTCCAGCTGTGCACTGCTGCAGCGGGCTGCGGGCAGCCAGGGCTGTCCCTGGCCACCAAAGGAGCTGGGACTGGCTGCTGGGGCAAGGAGCATGGCTGTGAGTGACTCCAGGGTCCCCGCTGGTTCAGTTTTGCTTATAGATGCCAAAAATGCATGAAAAATCAACCCCAGAGGCCTGTATTTATTGATGTCTGGGTGCAGGTGGATATTTTCCTCCTGTGGTACTTCCTCAACCCCTGAGGCAGGGTGCTGCCGGGCGCTGAGTGTGCCCCAGCCGTGCCCTGTCCCCAGCAGTGCTCCCAGCCCTGTGGTGACACGGTTGGGGTCACATCCAGCCCTCCCCGCCGCCGTGGCAGAACCTCTGAGGTCGGGTAGGGAATGGCACAGGGTGAGCATCTCTCCTGCTCTGGTCTTTCCCAGCTGCCCCAATGCTCCCTACAAGGGATGGGCCCGTGGGGTGTGATGAGTGTGTCCATCCTGAGCTGGGAGGTGCCCATCACTGCCACTGTTGAGGGGACCTGGAGCTGCTTCTCTTCCCGTGGGAGGTCCCGGTGTTGCAGAGCCAGAGCCACCGGGTGACTTGCAGTGTGGTTGTTTCAAAGTGTGACAATAGCAAAAACCCGGGTTTAATGAGTGCTTCAGCTTTTACGGAATGTAAGACTCTTAAAATTAATTGAAACAAGCTGGAAATGTCATTTTTCAGCCTGAACGGAAACAGCTGGAAGGAAATAAAAGGACTTTGGGCTCTTCCCCACGCTGTTTGCTGTGTGGCTGCCTTGCTTCGGGCTGGAGAGCCGCATCTGCTGGCTGAGGTGAAGCCCCATCCCAGGTTCCTCATCTTGGTAAATCGCTTCTAATTTTAAAGAGAAGAAAGAAAGCCAGAAAAGCTTGAAAAATGCAAGTAAAATCCTATTTCTTTGCTCCTTGGATGCTTGGAAATGGCGTTTCACAGAGGCCCCAGTTGCAGACTGTAAGCCCTTCTGGCGCAGGCTTGTTCTCACGGGAAGGCTGAGGATGATTTGCTCTGATCAGCCCTTGGGAAACTGAGGGGCTGGTTTTGGCGTTGGGGGGTGCTGGCAGGAGGACGCCCTGTAGGTGACGGTCCCACCCGCCGCAGGAAAGCCGCTCGCCGCTCTCCGCCTTTTCCAAGTGAATTCCCAGGTCTTCCATTTTCCCCTTCCATTTTCCATTCTTTTTTTTTTTCCAGTGTGAAATGCAGGGTCACCCTGAATCCTCCCGGCCCCAGCAGCACGTGCCACTGGTCCCTCTGCCACCGCCGGCCGTGGCACCCACCTCCGTTGCCACCCTGGCCCTGAGCCCGGCCCGTGCCTCCTGGCACGATGGTGACCTTCCTGGTGGCCCTGCAAGGCTGCCGAGGCTGGCACGTGAAGAGGTGAAGCTGCCAAAGCCATTTTGCTTTGCTTTTTTTTTTCCTTTTTTCTTTTTTTTATTTATTAAATTGTTTTAGTGAGGTGGGGACAGAGCTCAGCTGGAGGAGAACAGGCAGTGGGTTTAAGTTGGGTTTTAGGATCGATCTTCTGGACCCACAGCCCTTGGATGGCTTTAAAGAAAGAAACGAGATAAAATCCCTCTCTTTGCTTCAAAAAAAGCCATCACCCCCATTTACCTTGGTCTATTTATAAACTGTTTAGAAGGGCCACGATAACCCAAGCAGGATGCGGTGTCCCTAGAAGGGACGTTCCCTGGCCCACAGATAAACTGTTTGGGTTATTTAGGATGTGTTAAAGCTGGGCTGCTTACGGAGGCTGGAAATTCTTGCTAAGAGTGAGATTGGGAAGAGCTCGGGGTCCTGCTCCATCCCAGAGCCGTGTCCTGCCCGGGGCAGGGGGTTTGCTGAGCTATCACTGGTTTCACCCTGAGCTACCGCTGGTTTCACCCTGAGCTGATGGGGCTGGGATGCAGGAGGGCTGACGTTGTGGAGGGACCCCGTGGGAGCGCTGGGCTGGAGCAAAAATTCGGGGCAGATCGACACAAGGTGGGTGATATAAAAGGGAAGAAAAAACCTGCCCCAGCCCAACAGCCCGAGCCACCGCTGTGGGGTCGGGGGTGGGCGGCAGCGCTGCCAGAATGCTCGGAAAAAAGGGATGTGTCTGGGTCTGGAAACGCCGCTGCGGGGCTGCTGCCCCATCGGCTCGGGCAGTCCCACGCTGAGGAACCCGCTGCCCACCGTGGGAAAGATTGTTTTACCCGTATTCTTCCCTTTTTGGGGAGGCAGGAGGGGCTGACTCCGAGGCCGGAGCCCGCTCGGGGCTTTCTGTGTCCCCACCCTGGTGGCATTTCCCCTTCTCCAGCGCAGGCTCTCGCTTTCCATTTCAGGGCTCCCTGCCTGCTCCGGCTTTGCATCCACAGGGTGTGTTTCCGACCTCTACAAACATTTTTCAGGTGGTTCCAAGTCTGTGACCTCTTCTGCCTTTTTAAGCTTCTTTTTTTTGACAGATTTCCTCCTTTTTGTAAAGTTTTTCCTTGTGGCCGGCACCGTGGGGATGGGACCCCCTGTCCCAGCGCTGCCGGGGTTCACCCTGGGGCCATTCTGGACTCTCAGCTCCCGCAGTCACCCCAGAGGGATCCTCTGGAGGTTCCAGGGAGACTTGGAATTGGGGACCCCTAAGGGTTCACTTGCCTTATTGTGGCTCCCCAGGGGAGTGGAGGGACCGGGAGCGTTTGCAGGTGTCGGGGCTGCAGCTGCTGCTAATGAGCCCTGGAGGCATTTCAAGCTGAAAAGGCGACAGTGCCAAAAAATAGAGGAAAAATCTGACATTGTTGTCTAAGTGGGTGCCCAGCAGCAAGGGGCCATCCTCACCTCCAGTGACACTTTCCCGTGGGGACCAACATCGGGGGCTGCCCACCACCTGCGGGTACCCAAACCAGTAGGTACTGGTCAGTGACTGGTACTGAAATCTCAGCTCGGCAGTCACTGTCTCCCCAACCTGGGGACTTTCTTGCCCCTTTTCCCCCGGGGTGGCTCACGGAGGGGGAGGGGGGGAGAGGCTGTGTTTGTGCAGGATTTGCATTCATGGCTCTGCAGGAAGGGCTGTGGCACCCGTGGCCACTCCTCACCGATCCTGGCCCAGCCGCTTGGGCTTCCTTCCTGGTGGGCTTCCTCCCTGCCTGGGGCCTGGCTGGGGGGTCGTGGCTTCGATGCTGCCAGGGACACAAGGGACAGGGCCCATGGCTCCCCAGGTGAGTGGGGGGGACTGGGGTTGGAGAGAGAAAGGACTGGCCCCGATGCACAACCCTCCTGTCCCTGCACTAGCCTTCCCCCCCCGCCCCACTGCCTCCCAGCATGCATACAGCCCCNATATACAGACATACACCCCCCCTCAGTGCTTATGTGTCTCCCCCATCCCCAGGATATCCCCTCCCCATGGCACGCAGTGACAAAGCAGCCTGCCACCCCTGCTTTGGGGTGCTGGGGGTCACCAAAACCTTCTGGGGGGACACAGACCCACCCCCAGGGGCGGCAGCAGCACAGAGAGGGTATTTTGTCCAGGAACATGAGCAGGGGTTGTTTCCCATGGCCCTGTCCCCCAAGGCCCTGTCTTCCATGTCCCCACCTACCTGATGGGGCATGCATGAGGGACATTCCTACATGGGACATCTCTGGGTGCCAGCGATGTCTGTGTCCCATCCTCCCGCTGCCTTGACCTTTTTGGCAGCTGTCCCCAACTGTGCCAATGATTATGGAGGCTGGTTGGCAGTGACACCAGGACCCCAGCTGCAAGTGCCAACCTTGCATCACCCTTGTCACCCATATGGGCACCTCACTGCCCTCCTTGGTCCCCCTGGGTCAGGCAGGGGCTAGTAGTGACCATGCTGCCCCACTCAGGTCCCCGTCCCTGCGTGCCATTAGCTCAGGGGGTCCCATGCAGGTCAGTCCCGTGTCCTCACCATAACTGGGAGCTTGTCACCTTCTGCTCTGGCCATGGCCCCTGGCACCATTCTCTGTCGCTGGGGCTTGGGAGAGGTTTAGAAACCCCATTGTGGACACACTTTGAGCCTGCCTCCTCCCTCCCTTGGTTTCTTGCTGTGTTTTAGAGGCTTCCTGTCCCCCTGCCCAAGCCCCCTGTCCCCACCCTGGGACCTGGGCACGGCTCACTCTCCATACCCAGTACAGTGACACCTTTTATTCTGGGCTGTGGTTTGCCAACAGCCCTCAGGTGGTGGCTGGGGGCTTCTTGCTCCTCTAGTTGCTTCTTGGAGGGTTTTTGGGGAGCATTGCTGCTTTATCATGGTTTTTTTGAATTGTTTTTCAAGCACGCTGCCCGGGGGAAGCTCTTCCTCTGTAAAAACCTGAATTAGCCAGAAAAACAGCTCTTTTCAGGGCTGCTGCCAAAACACCTGCCCGAGCTCCTCAGGAGGAGAATTCTGGCTTGGGGTCAGCCCTCCTGGGCTTCCTGACCCCAGAGCAGCCCCCAGACACTCTGTGCTGGTGGCCACCCTCCGGCTGAGCTCCTGAGCCTTCGTGACACAGAAATCCCCACATTTGCAAGGATTTGTTAGGCAAATCCCCCCCCACCCCTGCCCAGCCGCAGCAGAGGTGTGTCTGCCTGCCCAGTCAGGGTGGCTTTGTGAGTCCAGGCTGGGGGGACCCTGCTAAGAGCATCCCCTCCCCATCAGGATGTGGGGACCTCCACATGCATCACAGCCAGGGTGGGATCTGTGCCGTGATGCTCCAGAACACCCCAAACTGCATGTTGGGTTTTCTTTTCCCCCCCCTCCTTATTTTTGGACCCGGGGAGCTGCTTTCGCAGGGAGCGGGTTCTAGCTGGGATTTTATCCAAAACTAGGAGTTTGGTGAGCAAGAGGTAACTTTGGAGCTGCTCTGGCTTGTCACCAAATGGGCTTGTTTTTCAGGGAAAAGCCTGTTGTGCAAGTGCAGATGGGAGGCAGGGGGTGCCGGGGCGGGTTCGGGAGGTCTAAAGGGAAGCTGAGCTGCAGGTGGAGGAGTGGAGGAGCCGCCACGATCAGCCTTGGCACCACCAGGCACGGGAAAACCCGCCTGCTTCCTCCTCCTCTCCCTTAACACAGCTGATGGGAGCAGTGGTTTTCCCCGAGAACCTTTTGTGCAGCCAGAGTTTGGGGTGCCCTCACCGTCTCTGCCAGGGGTCGGGTCCGCAGTGGCCGTGCAGCCTGGCTTGGATGTCCCCATGTCCTTCTGCCTACGGGGCTGCCATGGGGCCGAAAGGCTCACTGGGGTCCGGGTGGAGGGAGGCAGCGGAGCAGGAGCTGAGGGATGGACAGACCATCTACTGTGGGCTCACTGGTTTTTTTTTACCAAACTCACCATTTCTTCCCACACTGGCTCTGTTTCCACTCTCCCTGTTTTCCCTGTGAGGGAGAACCCTCCTCCCCGAGCTGCGCGGGCGGTGGGTCAGCCCCCATCACCTCTCTTGGCAGCATCACCGCTTTGACCTTTCCCGGTGACGGGCTAATTACACCCCTGAGGGTGGGGAGCTTTGGCCAAAACTTGGGGTTTCTGAGGCCGCCTGGGTGATGAGCTCATCCTGCTGCCCCGTCCCTGTCCCGCCGCGGCCTCCCGGGAATGCCTGACTCCTCACACGACGCCACTGTGATGTGACGGCAGCCGCCAAGGAGGGTTTAGAGCAAGAGGGGGGAGAGAAAATCGTCCGCCAGCAGCCGTCCTGTGGCACAGGGAGAGGAAGTGCTGCCACGGGCCACTCCTCCTCGCCATTTCCTCTCCGTGGTTGGGTTTTTATCCGGATGCGAGAGAGGGGGGCAGCGGAGCAACCGGCCCATCCGAAGCTGGGCTCGGCGGCCAAAGGGGAGCACCGGCAGCCGGCCCGGAGGGAGACGCTGTGGGTAACTGCGCTCGGCCCTTCTCCCCCATCCCTCTTCCCACCCCGCTGGGGTCACCGGGGCACCCCTTGGCCACTTAGAGCTCCATCCCCACCATCACCTTCTGTTCATCCCCAGTGGCCCCTTTCCACCAATAACTGCTCTGGTTTTGGGGGGAATCCTTCTGTTCCTGATGGTTTTGGGTGCTCCGGGTTCCTCCCTTCCACTTGCTGCCCTTCCCATCGGTCTCGGTCTTTGGGGTTCAGTGAAAAAATTTGGGCTGGAGTGGGGCTGGTGGCATTGGGTGGCAAGGAGACTTTTGGGGGGGTGCAGGTGGGTTTTGCATTGCCCTGGCTGTCACCCTCATACCATGTTTTCGGGGAGGATGAACTGCATGCCCAGAGCTTGAGCCACAAAGCAAACCAGTTTCTCAGCTTCCTTCCAAGTGGTGCCTCCAGGGGGCTGCCCCTCGGGGTGCCAGGGCCATGCTGGTCTCTGGCACCATCCAGGATTTCCATTCCCGACCACTGACACCCTTTGATCCATGTCCCCTGCTGCTGGGGCTGTTTTGCTCCGCTTTTCCCTCTGGAAAGGCTCGGTTTTGGACAGAAAGGGGTTGGCTCTCAGCCGGCAGGATCAGCCTTTGGGATTTTCCAGCTGGTCCCTTATCCCAGTAGCTTCGCTAACCCAAAGAGCATGAGTTTGGGGTGCAGCTCCCTCCTGTCCAAGGCTGTTTTGGGGACTCAGTGGTCGGCACTTTAACCAGGGGCACGTTTCTCTGCCTGGCATCAGGCCAATGGCTCCTGCAATACCAGGCGCTTTCTACCCGCAAACACCGTCTGTCCCGGGGCTGCCCCGTCCCGGCCCCGCTGCCTCCGGCTGCCCACGCAGCTCCTCTGCTGTGGAGACCTTGTTTTGGCAGGAGCAGGCTGACACACGAATGCAAATGTTTGGGGAAGAAGAGCTAAAGGAGGAAAGTTAGGAGGAAAGCTGGAGGTTCCTCGGGAGCGGTTCCCGGAGCGAAGTGCAAGCCGTCCCGTGGCGCAGCCCGGTGACTAACGGCGTCTGCCCGGTGCTGGGGAGGCCGCAGACCTAATCAGCGGGTTCTTTTCCCTATGGTTTTTCACCAAATGCCTAATTAAGCTGCCGAAAGCACATCTCTGCAGGCTGGCACAGCCGCCTTCCCCGGGCCCGGATCTGACATTGAGCAAGCAGGGCTGCTCCTACAGAACTGAGTATGTAAATAAGAGCAGGTATTAGAAACTGAGTCATGCTATTAATAGGATTATCGTATGCGTGACTGGACAGATTTCTTGCTGAGGATGGGATTTGGGCCTCCTCCCTGCCTCCTTCAGCACACCTGAGGGCTGGGTATCCCCGTGCTGGTGGGACGGAGGCGCTGTCTGTGCCCTGGGCTTTTGGGAAAGAGGGTCAGGAGGATCTCCCAGCTAATGAGCACTAAGTCCTCACCCTTTCCCTTTCGCTTTCTTGGGCTCCCTGTGGGAACGTGGCGGAGGCAGGAGAGTTGGCTTCGGTTTCAAGGAGTCAGACTGCTTCATGCTTCGGCCAGGGCTACAGGCAGGGTGAGGGATGGCACCCTGCTGCGTCCTGGCAGCCTCCACAGGAGAGTCTTTCGGATGTCCCATTTTTCCCTGCCAGCATCCATCTGCTCCCTGAACTTTTCCCCATAAACTCCCACAGCTCCTTCCTGGTGTTTAATCAACCTGTTGGGGTTTGGGGCTGAGAAAGCTTCACTGAGTGTCTGTGTCGATGTGTGTCACAGCCCAGGGTTGTCCTGGCCCCAGGATGAGCTCTGGGGACCATGGCCCGTGCTGGTTTGCACCACAGGGGTTGCTCCCCAGGGGCTTTGGAGACAGTTGTCCCATTGGGGACCTTCAGGCGCTGTGTGAGCAAGGCAAAGAGTGCAAGATGGAGAGAAGTAAGGATGTGACCCCCCCAGGGTGGCGTGGGGACAGCCTGGAGCTTCCAGTGTCATCCCCAGCAGTGGCATGTGTGGCCCCCCAGCTCTCCTGCCTGGTGCTGCCTCTGCGCCTGCTTTTAGGAATCTCGTCCGGCTGGTTTTGCTCTGGGCACGGCCAAATCCTGCACAGGGTCAGTAATTAGCACTCTAAACTAATTACTGCTCAGCAATAGCTCATTCAGCACTGGGTGGGAGCTGTGTGCCCTGGCTTGGCTCCCACAAGGAGAAGGCTGCTGGTGCACAGTCTGGAAACCAACTCGTCCCGGTGGGGGGGGGAAGGTAAAGGCTTGGGCTGGCATGTCCCAGCGTCTCAGGGGAGCCAGGAAAGGAGCTGGACGAAGCGAGAAGGTGGCCGGGACCGTGTGCCAGCGCCTGTGCCTCCCTGTGCAGCCCTTTGGCTGGCTGGGTGGCCGCCTGTGTCAGCCCCGCAGTGGGGGAAGTAAAACCTTCTCCGGAGCGTGACATTTGGCAGGTTGGTAACTTCCTGCTGAGCCACAGCCAGTTAATAAAAAATCCTTCAGGGACCTCCTCCTGCCCAGAGATGCTGTGCTTTTGGCAGGACCTCGGGATGACTTTTCTGGGCAGCTTTCCGTACCCTGCCCGTGATGGCTTCCTCCTCTCGGGGGTGGCAACGTCACCAAGGCAAACTGTCCTCTTGCGTCAGCTCTGCCGTGGTCTGGAGGCGGCAGGGAAATGCCCTCCCTCCGTGACAAAGCTCCTGCCACCACCAGCTTCGTGCCGGCCAGGGACGGAGGCGTTTCCAGCACCGCAGCACCTGGGGTCCTGCACCCTGTAGCCACATCCAGGCCTGGAGAGCCCTTTGCTCCTGGGGGCTTCCGTGCCGAGTCCGTGTCTCTTGTCATGTCCTGCTTCCAGAGCGTGTCCTCTCCTTGTCCTTCGTGTTCACCGACCACGGTTTTTCCACGCATTCCCAGCACAGCTGGTTTTCCCTGGGGATGCATGTGTCCCCATGCTTTCCCGTGTGGCTCCAGGGTCTTGCGTGGGGAGGACAGAGTGGCTGTTGCTGGTCCAGGGATGCAAGTGTGTGCGCGCATGGGACACAGAACCGTGGGAGTTGGGGTGCTGTGGGGCAGCCCCACTCCTCTCCCCAGAGCCATTTGCTGCTGACAAGGCTTGGTCACAACCACATCAGTTCTCTGCAGCCTGCCTGAGCCTCCTGGGGCAGCACAGGGAGCTGTGTACAAGGGGCTGAGTGCTGGCTGGTCACTCTTGCCTCTTCTCCCTGTGGCAGCAGCTGGAGCTGCTGGGCATTGTCCATTGTCAGAGCCAGGAAAAATCCACCCCCCCCATGCCCCTCTGCCCCCAAGGGACATGCCGTGCCACCACACCACACCACAACCTGCGTGGCATGAGCATTTCCACAGCAGGGTACTGCCGTGGCCATTTCCACACCCCGAAAGGTCTCTGCGGGTGTACAAGTGGCTGTTTCCTATGAGGGTGTGTGCGTGTGCTGGAGCAGAGGTGTGGCTTTGTGTCTTGCTTATATTTAGCAGATGTAAGGAAACCGGACTGGGCAGCTCTGGTTGGAGCAGTGGGTCTGTCTGCCCCGTGTCCTGCCTCCTGCTCATGGCAGAAGGTAGCAGAGCGCCCGGCTTCGGCTCCAGCCAGCTCCAGGCTTTATTTCCGAGTGTGGAGGTAGGGTTGGTTTTGTGATATACATTGATTTGTGCTTATTTATACTGAATTCATCTGTAGTTCTGCGTGTCCAAGGTGTCTGCCAGAAAATTTGCTCAGGTGTGAAATTCTCTCTCTCTCTTCCACCTTGTTGTTGCTGATTGCTACAGGTAATTGTTCTGCCCGTTACGACAGCGGGATATCTGTCCAGTTTGTCTGTTATCAAGCACTTCCTGAAGTTATAAAGACTGATTTTATAGCATGGGTTTTTTGTTTGTTTTGTTAAGAAAGAGGATGATGTGAACGGGCTGCAAGAACCAGGCGAGATGGATGGAGAGCTGCCCTGCGCTGAGGGGGATGGAGAAATGTCCTCTGCCCCGGAAGACCTGGGAGGAGAGATGCCCCACGTGGAGAGCAATACTGAGGGAGAGGCTTCCTGTGCCGAGAGCGATGCAGAAGGAGAGGAGCCCTGTGCTGAGACCAACACAAAAGAAGAGGCACCCTGTGCTGAGAGCAGTGCGGAAGGAGAGGTGCCCAGCATTGACAGCAGCGGGGAAGGGGAGACGCCCTGTGCCGAGGGTGATGCAAAAGGAGAAGCATCTTATGAGGAGAGTGATGATGGGGAAGAAGTACCAGACACTGAAATCCCTCCTGCTTCCAAGAAAATGTCTTCTGTTTCTTCTCCTGTGCGGGCCATCGTCCGCCTGCGACGGCAATACTGGGTGCAAAAGAAAAGCCGTCTGCACCTGGAGCTCCCCCGAGAAAAACCTCCGGAGCTTGCCCACGCGAGGCTGCTTCAGAGGCAGCTTTCCCTGAGCCGAACTGGCCTGTATGGCCCTCCCATGTCCTTCCTTAATCAGAGCAGCTTTGAAACCTCCCAGTACTTCACCTTCGACACGTCTGTAGAGCAGTATGCGATGAAAAAATGCAAGCGGAAAAAGAACCGAAGGAAATCTAGAATAGTCTTGTATCCAGATAAAACAAAAAGATACCTTCCAGCAGAGGAGAAGAGCAAGGCAAAACGCTGCCTCCTCTTGCTCATCGTCATTATCTTCTTCCAGATTCTCAATGCCATAGAGAACCTGGATGATAACCTCCAAAAATATGACCTGGATGGTTTGGAGAAAACAATGCACCGGGAAGTATTTGGGCAGAAGTTTGCCGTGGAAAGCATTATGGAATTACTGAAAGACTACCTGGCTACCCACATACACAACAAGCCTCTAGTGATCTCTTTAAATGGCCCGACAGGAGTTGGGAAGAGTCACGTTGGCTGGCTGCTGGCCAAGCATTTCCGTTCCATCATGGACAATGACTTTGTGCTTCAGTACTTCGTTATGCACCACTGCCCCAACGGGGCGGCTCCCCTCACTTGCGGAATGGATTTGTCCAAGAAGATTGCTGACACGGTTACAAGAGCTGAAATAGAAGAGAAGATACCCTTGTTTATTCTGGATGAGGTTGAACTCATGTCTCCGGTCCTGCTGGATACCCTAAGCCGATTCTTTGAACCCTATCAAACTAACGAGTTCCTCAATGCCATCTACATTTTAATAAGCAACGTAGGAGGTGGTGAAATAACAAAGTTTGTCATCCAGAATGCATCCACTGAGCTTCTGCATCAGCAAAGGGGAGTTGAAGAACTGCTGAGCATCGTCCAGCCTGTATTGATCGATGTCCACCCCCTCTGGAAATCTGCAGACATCATCCCTTTCGTTCTTCTGGAGAAGAGTCACGTCATAAACTGCTTCCTAGAGGAGATGAGGAGGGAAGGGCTGTATCCCGACCAGAAGCACATTGAAAGCTTAGCGAGTCAGCTGAGTTACTACACTACAGGGGACAAGCAGTACTCCAGGATGGGCTGCAAGCAGGTTGTGGCCAAAGTCAATATGCTGTAGTGATGAACTGAAGAGACCAAGTCCTGCTCTCAGGATTTGCACAGTTCTGGGCTTACAGAGGAGTACATTACAGCAGACAGGGTGTCCTTTCTCCAGCCTGCACTGACTGTCCTGGTCGAGGCAGAGGGACAGCAGCCCGGGTTCCTCTGCAACATGGTCTCTGTTCTCCTCCAGGTGCTTCACTTGTTCCTGAAGTTCTGTGAATAGGTCACAGGCAACAAAGCCCAAGCAACCTCTCGTGAATTGTGAGATGCTTTGTTCCTCACACACTCATTTGGGACGCTTTGTCATTAAGGGGTTGTGAGATGAGAACAGACGCTGCAGGATATAAACAGGAGGGAACTGGAGCTGCGTTACTGTCCCTGCAGTACACGTACCCCTGTCTCCCTCCTTCTCTGGGCCCACAGTCATCAGCTCTTGGCTTTTCTTGGTCCTGGCTGGTGATGTGCAAAGCAGATGCCAAGCTGGATGGTTGGAAGAACTGATAGAATCTGTGGCTCCTCATTCCTGAAACGTGTGGGCAGTCAGAGCTCTGCTCTCTCCAGCTCCTACGTGACCGCACGTTCCTGAGATCTTCTGAGCTCATACCTGAGCTCACCTTTGGCACCTCCACCGATATTTCAGCCCCTGCAAGTCTGTTTGGGCTCGTCTTGAAGACTCTTGGCTGTGCCAGTTGGTGCAGAAATAACCGCCGGATTGTTTCAGGTCTGGTGGTGGCAACTTATCCTGGAAGCTCTTCTGCTTTTTGCTTCTGGGTACACTTCACCAGGCTCATTATCTCAAAGGCCCGAAATAGCAACTGACATACATTAAGCAACACACACTGGAAAGGACGGTTTGGGCTGTCTGGGCTGAGAGCAGTGGGAATCCTGGGCTTGTTCCCTGTCCTGCAAGGACAAGAAAGAGGTTCTTTGCCATGAGACCCCAGGGAGAACACGCTGCCTGGAAGCACCTCAGGAAAAGCAGATGTCCTTGCTGCGAGCAGGCAAATGGAGCAGATATTTATGACGTTGCCTTTTCAGATTTTGGATTTGTGCCTAAATCCCCTTCTACAAGTTGCTGTGAATTACCTTACACGTAGTCCTGTGGATGTTTGCACTGGGTGTTTGATTTGCCTCTTCCTAATCCTTGGTCTCCAGAGACTCCTGTTGCAAACTCCTGCTTCCAGAGCTATTGTCAGGAATAAATCCAAACTATCCCGAATAAAACCATTCGAAGTACATTTCCTTTATCTGCCTGAAATGTAGGTTTCTTCCCAAATTTCTCTTTCTCTTTTGGATTGGGAGCAGGGGCTACAGCTTTGCTACCTGTTTTTTGGCAGAGCGCCTCGGTGCGGCTCCTCAGGGTGCTCGTGTTGAGCCCGATCCAAACCCACACAGCGTGGCCGCGCCATAAGCTCTGTGCCACACAGCTCCTCCGCCCCCAGAGCTGCAACTGAACCCCCTTCTAGGTGCAAGCATCCACACAAAGCGGCGTGGGTGTGCTGGTTTCCATAGTGCAGTGAGACTTTACTACTGGGATAGTTATTGTTTTATTCTGGATAAGAAGCAGAAGCGACTCAGGGACCGGGATTCCCTTCCCCTTCCCCTCTGCAAGATGAAGAGAGAGGTTGTTTCTGGTTTCTTCTACCGAGGTCTCATTTCTGGGAGGAGCTCAAAAGGCCCAGAGTGTCCAGAGTGTCACAGGAAAGGGAAGCATCACCCACTCCACTGGGCTGTGGGAGCTGAAAATGCCATCAGCACCCATAGTGCTGGGCTGCAGGGTGCTGCCGGAGCAGGCACACGTGGGTGCTGGGCTGCAGAGGGCTTTTCTCATGGCGTCAGAACAGGCAGCAGCACTGATGCCAGCACTGCCTTCACAAGGGAGGGACTCAAGCTTCCAAGGGGCTGTGGGGACCCCTGAGTTGTTCTCATGGGGAGTTAGACTCGGTTTTGGCTGTCTGCATTTGCAGTCCCACCCAGGGTGTTTAGTTGTGCCAGAGGCCCCTGGGTGTCTCTGCACCAACCATCACCCTGTGTGAGAGGAGAGGGTGACTTCCAGTGGAGCTGAGCATCGGTGGAGCTTGTTTTCATCCCTTTAAAATTCACCTGCCCTAAACCAGGGGTCCCAATGCTGCCCCAGATGAGCTGCCTGAGCTCTGCTGAATCACCAGCCCATGCCTTTGTATCCCCCAGAAGCTGGGGTGATGCTGGGTGGTGCTGGGCTCACCCTGAGCAGCTCAGCAGAGTAGGACCTCTTGTGCCTCTGCCCATGGAGTCTGGAGTCATATTGCTCTGTCTCATCTGCCCCTCCATCTCACCCCACTTCTGCACACCAGCTCCCCCCACAGCAAAGCTGTCCTGGGTATTTTGCAAAAGGCAAGGGGTGCACATGCCCTGTGCACCTTGAAGACCTGCCAAGGTCTTTGTCTCCCACAAAGCTCCTCTCAGTGCTAAAAGGGGCTCAGCTTTCTGCTGCATGAAGACCATCTCCTCCTTTGGCCACTGCTGGAGAGGACAACCTAGCTAGTGCTGCTCACATGGCAGCCCTTCCCATGCAGCTTGTACCTCTGGAGGCCTCCATCAGAAAGCACAGGAACCTTCAGACCATGGAGAGATTTTTCCTTCCAGAAGAAAAGGGTGTCTGGCCAGGTTGTCCCCAGTCCTAACTTGCCCCAGCACTTGGATCCCAGCTCAAATGACTCTTCATGTTGTTCCCAACCCCGGCCTTCCCCAGAATCCCAGCTCAGACATCTGTCCATACTGTCCCCAGTCCCCAAGCTTCCCTGAGATCTTCTGCAAAGCCACCATCCCTGTCAGTTGCTTTCAAGGCAGCAGACCTGGCACGAGGGTGATCCAAAGTGCTGAGCACCAGGAGACCGAGGGCTCACTTCTCAGTGCTGGGTGAGCGGCACTTCCAGCAAAGGACGCTGGTTTAAGGGAAAAGAACAGCTTTAACCTCTTCATCTCCCATAATGGCTGTGCCAGCACTGCTGAGGTTCTCCACCTCAGCTCGACACAGGAGCAGTCTCATCCTGCCTGAGAGCCAGGGCAACCTCTCCAAGGAATTGCTCATCCACTGTAGCTGCTTCCATGCACACCTGGCTGCTGAAGGGCTGGTTCGATGAGCTGCCTGATGTGTGGGAGCTGCCCTGTAGATCTGCTGTGGAGGTGGCTGTAGGTGGTACTGGGAAGGATTCCTCTGTTGACAAGAGCTCTTTCTGATTTGAGTACCTTTCTGTCATGCTTGGAGCAGTGATTTATGGAGAGCAGTTTTGGTCTCACTGTGGGCATGGCACTGCATTTGGTCTCCAGCAAAGCACAGCTTGTTCAATAATTAAAGTTCCTCATCACAAGCTGGTGGTGGCTCCTGGGGAGACCAGCAGGTACTCTGCACCCTGCAACTGCATCCCAGAGCCAGAGTGGTGTCTGGGCCAAATTACCTTTTTGCATTTACCCTGGAGAAAATGCAGAGCAATTCCAAAAGAGGTGTATAGTGAGGATGTGGGAGCAGCTACTGTTACTGCCCACCAGAGCCTGGTGATGATAATGGGGGGTAAAAGTAAATATGGAACAGAGTGTGTCCTGCACAGGGTGGAACTTGTGACCACATTGGCCTGGTCTATGCTGAAGCCCTGGGTCAGGCTCAGGTTGGAAGGCTCCAGGACCCTTGGACATGAGCTTGTGTTCCCATCACATACTGTGCTGTCAGTCTCTGTTAGAGCACCTCCAAAGTACAGATGACACACATCTCTGAAGGCCCTAGTCATCCCCACCTAATAGCTGTCAGACAGCAGCCTTCCCTTCTAAGCATGTGCAGGAACCCTATTTAAGCTCAGCTGGAGCCATTAGTCCCTGTAGAAGCTGTGCTAGAGGGTTGCTGGTACCCAGTTCAGCTCCACCTGTGCCTGGACTATTGGCTCTGCTGATCCAAGACCTTAGCTTGCACCCTGACATTTCATCTTGCCCCATCCTGCCTGCCCTTTTCTGGACCTGGCCCTGATCTTTGGCTTGTCTTTCTGGCTTCACATTGGACCCATCTCATCAGAACCATCTCATCACCATGGTGTTGCTGGATCTGGACTTTTGCGTTGCTCTGGACTCTTGCTTGGATGTGGCCACCGTGTCAGAGCTGCCCTGGTTTCCCATGCAGGTACTGTGGGATGTGCCTCGCTGGGCCTGGGATCGTGCTTGCTCCCTCCTTCCCGAGGGAGCAGCCCTGCTCTTGCTGCCCTCTGATATGGGGGCACCTCAGTGTGGGAGGCCAGGAAGGGCCATCAGGCCAAGTGTGGTGAAGAACCCTGAAGGGGACCTCGTGGCCAAGGTACCAATTCCTTTTTCCCTGCGGGTGCCTAAAGCTAGAGTGGAAGGTGACATCTCTCCCTTTGCTGCCAGCTGTGTGCAGAACATGCTCTATGTTGGCAGAATTCCTCCATGGCACCAGAAGAGCCCCCTCAGCTGGGGGACACATGGTTCCCAACACCTGCACCCCCTTCCGTGCCAAAGCCACTTTGCTTTGGGTTGCAGGACAAATTGCTGGGGCTGCTCAGGGAGGGGAGCAGCCTGGGGTGACGCAGCATGTCAGCAACCTGCCTGGCAAAGGTGTCACCTGAGGTACAATCTGGAGGGGGTGTGCAGTCCAACATGCTGCTGCAGACCCACCCCTGGCTCTCCGACCCGTGTTCCATCCCAACGTCACCTCTTTTCCATGCTGGTGTTGGAGATGCCCCCCTGATCTGTATGTGGTGCCTGACAGATAACCCACCACGGTGCCTTGTGCCCGTGCCTGGATTGAAACTGCTCCCTCCCACCCAGCCCCAGGGACCACCAGGCACATCCTTGTCTCTACCAGCTCACCTGGCAGTGGGTGGCACTGGTGGACTGTGCCTGTGGCTGCTCATGTCAGACACTGTGTGCAGGAACCCTGGTGCCTGGACAACGCGCAGGCTCCCAAGATATGGAAATAACAAATTCCTCCCTGCTGGGATCAGCGCTGACACACACAGTACATTTTGTGGCTCCTCTATCATTTGTGAGTGTTGCCTAAGTCCCTGCGTGGCTGCGGGGCTTTGTAATTTTGCATTCCGGGGCTGGGGCAGTGTCCCTGCTCTGCTTGGTGCTCAAAGCCCTGGTCATGGAATGAATCATTGGATCATGGAATGGTTAGAGTTGGAAGGGACCTTAAAGATCATCAAATTCCAACCCCTCTGCCCTGGGCAGGGACACCTCCCACCACACCAGCTTGCTCCAGGTCCCCTCCATCCTGGCCTTGAACCCCTCTAGGGATGGGGCAGACACAGCTTCTCTGGGCAACCTGGGCCAGGCTCTCACCACCCTCACAGCAAAGAATTTCTTTCTGGTATCTAATCTAAATCTCCCCTCTTTCAATTTAAAGCCATTACCCCTTGTCCTGTCACTGCACTCCCTGTCAAAGGGCCCCTCCCCAGCTCTCCTGGAGCTCCCTTCAGACACTGGAAGGCTGCTCTAAGGTCTCCTGGGAGTCTTCTCTTCTCCAGGCTGAACAACCCCAGCTCCCTCAGCCTGCCTTCATAGGAGAGGTGCTCCAGCCCTCTGAGCATCTTCATGGCCCTCTGCTTGACCCGTTCCAACAGGTCCATGTCCTTTCTATGTTGAGGACTCCAGAGCTGGACACAGTGCTCCAGGTGGGGTCTCACCAGAGCAGAGCAGAGGGGTAGAATCACCTCCCAGGACCTGCTGGCCACACTTCTTTTGATGCAGCCCAGGATGGGGTTGGCTTTCTGGGCTGCCAGTGAGCACTGCCAGCTCATGGTGAGCTTCTCATCCATGATGTAGGAGTGTCATCATGGACAACCTCTTGGCCAGGTTCTCCATCTTCCAGTTGCAAGAGGATCTTTAGTGATTCTTGAAGAAGGCCTGAAAGCTGGAGACCAGTTGGCCCTCAATTTGCTGCTGCACTTGAGTTGGGAAGTCTTTCTTTCACACAGACAGGGACAATGAGCTGCTTTTCCCAAGCTCGTGGGCTTGGAGCCCCCCAGGCAGGAGCGCTGTGGCTGGGGTTCTCCTCTACCAGGGACACGGCTGCCTCCTCCACACACTCCAGGGCTGTGGGAGTATGAACAGGATTTTCCCAGTATTTCTCCATGGACGTGGCCCAGCTCCAGCCAGAAGAAGGCAGGTGTGCACACACACGCTCTGTGAGAGCTCTGGCTAACTTCAGCTGCCTCCAGGAAAAAAGATTTGTATTTAAATGTTCCTAAAAAGGAGCGAATCCAGGCTGCCTCCGTTAATCAGAGCGAGCCTGTCTGCAGCTGCCTCCGGAGGTGGGTGCTGGCTGATGGGGTCAGTCTGGCTGCAAGGCTGGGTCCTCCCTGGGGTTTCTTCTCACCGTGGGAAGATTCCTCAGTGATGGCACAGATCTGGCCTGGAGCTGCTCTGTCACACACTACAGCATGGTGCCAGCCCTGCTGGGCTTGCCCAGTCCCCCAGTGCTGCTGGGGCTGCTCCCCCTGCAGTGTGGCTACCCAGCAGGAGTGGCCTCGCCGGCTGGTGCCTCTGGCCACGATGGCTCTGTCAGCGTGGGCAGAAGAGGTGTGACACGGCCTGGGGCACGGGAACAGTGTTTGCAGATAGATGCAAATTGGGGGACCACTTACAGGGGGTGCAGGGGTGATCCTAACCATGTACACCAATGATCTGCCCTCACACACAGGGCAAGGGAAAGCTGCTGATCATCCCCTTCTGGTTTGGGGCAAACCCCCCGATTTTCTTTTCAGGAATTCTACTTTTCAGTTAAGCCTTTTCTAACTCTGTGAAGTTAACAGCGTATTTTTCAGACAGCATCTGCTTCTGGCAGAGATGACGCCCGCCGTTCGTAGTTAATACCAGGGGATGGGACACAGAGAGGCTCCTGCTTGTTCTCACTGCTGTAGCAGCCATGGCTGGGTACCTGTCATTGCCCCGCTGGGGCGTTGGAAAAGTGTGAAGAGGTCACACCTGTGGAGGGGAGGGGACAGGAGACATGACCCAAACCTGACCAACAAGGTGTCCCATCCCATCTACCCCACACTCAGTATAAAAGCTGAGGGATCAAAGGGTCAGCTTTTCTCTTCAATGCTGGGCATCTTGAGGAGGAATCCGTCTGTTCCTCTGTCTTTGATCCTGACCTGCAGGTTCCTGAATCCAGCCTCTGGGTTCAGCCCCCACCCGCTGCTGAGTCCAGTCTGGGACTTTCCCAGTGCCCGACGCCGATGGGATCGTCATCCTGGAAGCTCCATACAGATTGTATATATTTCATTATTTCATTTTTTGATATTTTTATTTTCTTACTAATGCTTTTGTTAAACTAGTTTAGTTTCTTTCCAACTCATAAGTGTCTCTCTCATTTTCTCTCCCCTGAAGGGAGATGCTCTCCCTCCCCTAAAGGGGAGAGAAGTACGAGAGAGCGTCTGCCGGTTGGTTTAGGGGCCAGCCCAGCCCAAACTGGGACAGGTCCCTAGAAAGTGAAGTGTGTTGTTGCCTCGTAGTCCCTGTGGTCTTCACTGAACAGATGAGCTGCAACCAGGAAAGCAAATTTTAACATCAGCAACAGCAGGGGAAGATCATGGGCTGCAGCAGGGGAGAGAAGAGCAAGGACAGCTCAGGTAAGTTAGAGGTTTCCCAATGGCTGTGACCGATGGAATTCATCTGAGGGTGCAGAGAGAACTGTCTACAGCGGCTTTTCAGACCTCGTGGGGAAGGGGTGAGACTCTGAAACTCGGAGGGAAGACAAGGACTTCAACATTTTCTGAGTTAAGTTGTGACCATAGAGTTTAACTTCCTCCTCTGACAGGATTATTCAAGGAAGAGCTCTTAATGGTTACTGGGATGAACTGGAAGGAGTTTACCAGAGCTGTGGAAATTCAATATTCCCCAACTGGTGCGGAGCACAGAGGTGGGAGCTCACCTGGCAATTGAATTTGGAGAGGACAGGGAGCTGGGGGTGCTGCAAGCGTTGCAGAAGATGGGCTTGGGGTGAAAAAACATGAATTGGAGGAAAGGTCTGGATGAAGTTGCTGCAGAGGAGGCTGGGAGTGAGCAAACGCACGTACCAGGACGGGGAGGGTGAAGGGCTGGAAGGAAAACAAGCTGGGAGGTGTGGGGGGGTGTGTGTTGCAGCGCTCACGCTCTGCACAATAACACCAGGAGGCTGAGGGAACGAAATGTATAAATAGGTGTGTTGCATTTGCAAGGGATGAAGTAATGCGGGGCCATCGCTGGAGCGCTCTGGCCTTATTTGGGCACCCTCCTGGGGAGGGAGCCCTTGGGGCTGCACAGCACCAGCCGTTTCACCCCCAAGAGTGAGCTCCTGGGGGGGGGGGAGCAGGCGAGGGGGTGTGTGTTGTGCAGCCTGGGGTAAGTTTCAGGTGAAGCATGGTAAGAGGTTTCAAATATGCAAAAGGCTGGCAGAAAGGAGACAGCAGCGCTTGGTTCACCTGATCCTTCCTGGGCAGAGTAAAGAGGTTGGCTCCAGAATGGTATCTAGGTTAAACTTTAGGAAAATGGCTGTAGCTGCAGCAGTGAAGCCCCAAAGTGTGTTGATCGGAGCGGCTGCAGAACTGCTGCTGCAGAACCTGGGGACAGAGGAGGATGGTTTAGGCACAGCCACAGAACTTTGCCTCGGTCATCTTACAAGGTCTGTCTTCTGTCACCCCTTAGTGCCTGTGTGGCTTTCAGCTGGGACCTTCTCCGGCCCAGCACACAGCTGGTCTTACTTGCAGTGCTTAGCCTTCAGAGAGAGCACACAGATTTAACGTTACTCCTCTGAAATTGGTTCATTTCACTTACTAAAATACCTGGATTTATGAGCAAAGTTTCAGGCACCTGTATCTGAAAACTGCCAGCCTGGTGAGATCAGGGAGTAACTCCCTAAAGGGATGGGGGAGTTTCCCAGGTGGGGATGAGTTAGAAGGACAAGGGAATCGACCAGCATTGAAACCAGAGTGTGCAGAAGAGTTAATAGTACAGCTAAATTAACTTGACAGTTTTCAAGGGGAAACAATATGGTTTTAGAGTCTACACCTAGAGCTATCTCCAAGCACTTGTAGCCATCACCAGGAAGTACCTACAGAAGGGGCAGATCTCCCCAGCGTGGTTGGATATTCACCTGTTACAGATGTGGAGCTGGTTGGTGGCTCCCTGGGTCTCTGTGCAGGAGTGGAGCTCTGCAGTGTAGGACTCAGACCCAGCTCCTCTCTCCCCTCCAGCTGTGGGAATCACCACAAAGAGCCACACAGGGCTCGGTGCAGGATACACACCGTCTGGGATCTTCTGCGGATGCTACTTGGAGTGTACCGTCACTGCGCTTCTGGGGCTGTTTTATCAACCCATCCCTCGGGCTGGGATTCAGCTGCCCTAATTTCAGCATCTTGAGGAAGTCTGAGTAAGTCTGCCTGGGATTTCCCCATCCCTGCCTCCTGGAAAGAGCCTGCTTGGGAATCCAGATCTGGGAAAAGGCCACCTGGAAATTCTTCCCCGAGCCAGGGTTCGTGCTGTGGGCTCCCTGGGTAGGGTCAGAGCCCCCAGGTTATTCCAGCCCACTGCAGCTCTGTGCCCCTTGATGCAACAGCTTCAGCCATCAGCCTGCTGCTGATGGAAGCTACCACTGCCACATCCCACCCTGAGCTACCCTGCCATAGCACCCAGCCATCCTCACCCAGGATCTTCCATCCTAGCAGCAGTTGTGGGCCAGCCCTGCTTTGTTTGCTGCTGAAGCTGTGGAAGGAATTGCTCTGCTGCCCTAAGCTACAGGGCATCTTTGTGGGTGCATCTTGCCTTGCACTCGGCTTTTATTGCTTAATGGTACATCTCCCCACTGGGACTTCATCCTGGGGATGTGCCTGGAGGGACCATCAAGTTGTTCCTGGCTCCCAGCCTCGCTGCTCTGGCCTGGAGTATTTCACCAGATCCCTGTGGCTTTTGTTCTTAACTTTCAGCATCAGCTCCAGCTTCCCCAGAGGGGACATAAAGGATCCACTCCTGAGAACCCCATTCTTCACCAGAGCCTGGCAGCTGACCCCCATGAGATGTGTGAACGTTTTTGTGGCCAGCAGGTGATATATGAAAAGAAAAGGTAAAGCATTAACTGCAGCCAAACCCTCTGTTCTCACCTGTACCTTTGCCCTGTCCTGCTCCTATAACCTGCTGCACCATCCAAAGGTTCTCCCTCAAACCAGCCCCATGTGGTTCCTCACTTATTCTTCCAATGGAAAAATAAAAAAGAATAAAATTAATCTTTAAGACTGTGGAGAAAATGTTCCCAGGACTTAGGGTTTCCTTTGAAACTCTCTGGGTCACCCAACACAAAACCTGTGTGCAGGCACGAAAGGAGTTGGAGACACGAACCTCCAGAATCGGGGAATCCGGTGCTGTGTTCCCCCCCCAGCTCTCCCCACCTTCCCTGTTTTCACAGCTCTGTGCTCAGCTACTTGGAGTGTACCCCGAGGCTGCAGCCGCAGGGGTACGTGCCCCGTCAGCCCACACGACTCGGTGTGACTATGGCATGCTGTTTCTGAGGTCCCTCAGCAAACCACCCAGTTCTTCCTGACATGACTTCATAGATTGGCCCTGTGGGATCAAGGTTTCTGAGTCACGGGCTGGCTTTGCCTTTGCCAGGGTCCCGCCACCCCTCTGGGTGCTGCGGGGGCCTCGGAAACTCAGTTCTGAGCTCTTGCTTTAAGCATAAACTTGTCCTTGGCTTCAAGGTTTGGTCTCCTCTCCCCAGTGTGAAAAAGGGCTTGTGTGCTTTGGGTTTGCTCCAGCTATTTCAGATGATGTAATGAGCGCTTCTGCCCCTCCCTGCAGACTTCTTGAGCACAAACAGCACCGGGATTTTTGGGTGTCCCGAGGTCAGAACATGCTACTGAATGTTGCAGAGCACCTTGGCCTAACGTGACCCAGTGTCCTCAGCTCCATCACTGCTATGGGCTGTCTCATGTTCAGATGCAAAAGCCACTCTGTGCTGGTCCTGTTAGTCCCATGAGTCATGCTAAGGCCTTTCAGGTTGTACCCTTACGCCGAAGACCCAGCGCTTCTAACTCTGAATGCTGCTCCTGGTGCATCCAAAGCTCAGGTTTTGGCTTTGGTGATCCATTGGTGAAACTGAAGTCTCCAGGTTAGAGGAGGCTGATGAAATTCAGTTCTTTGGATCCAGCTCAAGAGAAATTGCTTTTCCCCTCCTTGCACCTGGTGGGCAGAAGATCCGCTTCTTGCAGTGCTGATTCATCTTAGTTTTCCTCACTTGAGGAGGATCCAGTGACCTGCTTGGACAAGCTCACCTGGGAGTTATAAATATATCCCTGTGTAATACTCACCTGACAATAAGCTAATGGGTAATGATGATTGCCAATAAGAACAGGATTTGTCCCTACAGGTAGAGACCCCTCTTCCTGGGGCTCATTTTGAGGTTGGGTTATTAATCGCCTCCCTTCAGCCAGGTGCTGGTGAGATGGATGAGGAGCAAGTTGTGGAGCTTCACTGAGAAACCTCTATGTGATTAAGAGAAAGGGATGCTGGAGCAGGAGTCAGCTTCTGGACAGGCTGCATTCCTGTCCATCAGGAGCTGCCCGTTAACGGCACGGAGGCAAACACAGCTTGTACGATGGGACAGCTGGGAGAACCTAACTTGATCTGCCTCTCCTTGGGTATAACCCTGGTCAAAAGGGGGGCAGTTGCACCTGATATTGAATGTTTCATTCTTGGCCTTTAACATCCACTGTTCACTCCACATCCAGGTGGTTTTGTTGCCCAGTGTGGGCAGCTGGACAGCCTCTGGAACTTTCCCTTCTGAGCTGAGCCGAGATGGCCTGAAACCCACGGCCTGGGAGTGGGAGGGTTGGTTACTTATCCCCTGACTCATCCTTGTGTGGGGACCAGGGCGGGTCCGAGGGCTCAGACACCACAGGGCACAGCAGCAGCAAGACACATGAATTACCTTCTCGTTGCGTGCTTCTAAGCCACTGACATGACTGAGGTGCACAACATTGCACCAGCCAAGGGAGGAGGATGCCGGGCAGGGAGCGCAGCGAGGACGCTGCCCCTGAGCACAGCTTTAGCTCTTTAGTCAGAGTTACGGGACGAGCTGTTTTACCTGGCTCTCACCAGCTTCCATGAGAGATGGTGGCTAAAGAGGCTCCTTACATCTTAGGATCTGCCTTGCCAGGGGCTGTCAATGATTAGATGGTTTTGGAAGCAGAGATTTGTCTCGCTGCCCAGTGGACTTTGCCCTGTAGGAGAGAGGAAAAAGATGACCAAGGACCACCGAAATGCTGTCTCTATGCCTCCTCTCTGCCTCAGGTTTAAGTATTCACCCAGGCAGCGTAAGAGGCTGCCCCGAGGAAGATGTTTTTCAGCAGCGAGTGTCTCTGAGGTGAGCCACTGTCTCCAGCACTTGGGTTAAACAGGGACTAGGGATGATGCAAAAGCCCCAAGCAGTGTTGCCACATAGGATTTAATTACCTTGGAGGTGCTGGGTGGTCCCCTAGAAATGGGACTCTGTGTATTGTAGTCGCTGTATTAGAAGCTACGTTTTGGGTTTTCCCAAGACTTAGTTTCCAGTGGAATAATCCTGATGACTGAGGGTTTTCACATCCTGACAGCAGGTGATGGGATGGTGATTTCCAATGCTGAAAGCACAGAAGTCTGATGCCTTGGAACTTAAAGGAAACATCAGTGTGTTCTTCCAAGAAGTGGAAAACAAGAAACGTTAGGGACCCAGCAGGGCAAGAGAGGTCAAAGAATAGATTTTAAATTTGAATTTTTGCCCTTTGTTGCTTTGTGGCAGCTAAAGACTGACTAGCCATCGAGCTATATTCGATTTTACATTAGCCACCCAGAGTTGGTTGCCCAAGGCCTTTATACAGAAGCCCATCTTTCATTCCCACCTGCATGGTGCAGGGGTGAGGTGCCCTGCACTGACAAAGACACGTGAAGTTTGTAGCTAAATCTTCCAAGTTCATGACAAAGATCCCAGGGAGCTGGAGACCACTCCAGTGTGTGGGCACTCAGCCCTTTCAGGCTCTGTTTAGTCATCATCAGGCACAAAGTAATTGAACGGGAGCAGTTTTTTTTCCTTTTCTGGGCATATCTGCGACGGAGCTTGCCAGAGCAAGTGCTGAGGTTGCTGATTTTCTGGGGCACAGCGCTGAGATTGTACAGGGTTAGAACAGAAACTGGGGTCTCCCACCTCCATCCCTCCAGCTCAAGGCCAGAGGTTCTGGCAGAAGGGCTGGGGAGGAAGGGGGGAGCGCGCCTGTCCTCAGAATCCATTGCTGTTCCTTACAGCAGATAGGTGAATTTTAATGAAGGATGCGGTCTCAAAAGCACTGAAATGTCTCAGGGCAGAGTCTTGTGATAGAGAGCTGTAATAAAGGAGAAGAGAACTGAGGAGGAGAAAATCTCCAGCAAGCTCTTAGACTCCTGTTGGCAGTGAGTGCCCCTGGGCAGATACCTGGCGCTGGGGGTAGAGACATTCCAGAGCGGTTTGTGAATCACCCGGGCTCCTCCCATCGTAACTTCACTCATCAAAGCAAGTATTTATAGCTCAGGTAGGACGAGGGAGAGAAATCAAAGAGCTTCCCAGGAAGAGGCATAAATCACTCCAAGAGTTCAGCTCTGGAGTTCTGCAATTTTTGCTTTAATGAGACTGAATAAAAGCGCCGTTGTTATTACTAATATTTCTTAATACTATTTCATCAGTCTGCTTTTTTGAACTAAAAGCATCTTTGAGCAGAGATATTTCCATAGAGTTCTCCCAGCTTCCAGAGCTGCCCCAGCAGACTGCTAAGGACATGCTGCCTTACACTGGAGAAAATATTTTCCCCAGCACAGATCTGCTGAGAAACAATTCAGAAAGGCTGCCCAGGCTGTCGTTTGCCGTCCGAACTGTCGGGAGACCTCCAGGCCTTCCAGCAAAGCGAAGCAGGAAAGCCAGGAAGGTGCTGTACCCAGCCCAGGTGAGAAAATATTTGCCACGTCAGGAGAAAGACCAAGCCAAGCGGTGGCTGCTCTTCTTTGCTGGCATCATCCTCATGCAGGTCTTAACTGAGGCTCCTGAGCAAGAGACACTGGCTGGGGGGGAAAGCCTTAGAGAGCAGCTGCCCTGTGCACCAGCATCGCTGATGGCTGCGGAGCTCGGGGCTGCAGGGAACAGCTCCAGAGAAGACAGAGGTCCTTCAGAGGCCCCAGCAATCATTATCTCATCGGCCTATGGGCACCAACCTCTCAGGCAAACCACAGCAGATGTGCCACAACAAGCAAGGAGACAACCACATGCTTTCTGCAGGCAATGCTTGACCAGTTTCTCCCGTGCAGAGCACTGAACTGTGTGTGAGAAGCCGCCCTCTTACTCCTGGACATCAGCTGCTGGAGCTCCGTCAGCAGCAGAGGTGGCCCGTGAACTCCCACAACCCCCTGAGGGGACACCAGGACTCTGGATGGTGACACGGGGCCAGCGGTGGTCGGAAGAAGCATTGAGAGCCATGCAGTTTTCACTATGGATCGGTCTGTGACTGCGATGAGAGATCGGGGTTTCCAAGAGCTGTAAAAATCAGGCTCTGGAGATGAGATTTCCACGCCTGGGTCGGGTTTGTACTGTGCTAACCTGTCACTGCTGCGTAACTACTGCCAGTGCCTCCCTTTGCATGCTGTAATTTAGTGCCGGTTCTCACAAATGAGAAGAAAGTAGCTCAGCTCTTGAAGCGATGAGAGTGCGAAGACCCTGTGTGCTTTTTCCCCACTCTGTAACGCTGCCAGAATAAAACTGCCTCGGTCAGACTTCCACCATGCGTTTCAGCTGAGATTTTTAAAATTGAGAATTCCCACTCTGCCACGTGCTGAGAAGTGCTGACTGTCCTGGGGGAAATAAAACTGTCCAACCAGCAAGAATAGCGGGGTCAGGGCCACAGCGGGACCCAGGCACTGACGTGCTGGTGCCCAGCATGGGGAGAGGGTTCAGGGACCGGGGTCAGGCATGGGAAGGGACACAACACGAGCCACAGCCCTGGGCTGAGATGTCTTTGTGGAAAAAAGCTGGGACGCTCCTAAAGGAAACCATGGGACGTGCTGGGAATGAGGGTTGGTCAAGGAGAAGCTTGAACTAGAGATCGCCAGTGGTGCCTCCTAACCCACACTTCTACCATTTCCATGTTTACTGGGGGGTTACTGGGAGTTCAGCAGCACTCTGTGGTTCTGTGCATGGAACATGGGCTTGGCCACGACCCCAGGGCGGTTTGTTTGTAGGTTTTTTGAATGGAGTGAATGTGATGGTGTCTGGGGGCCACATAGGGAGGTGCAGCTGGGAGCTGGGCTGCTGCCTCCCAGATGGGAGAAAGCTGCCTGAATTAGGAATAAAGAAATCTGGCTCAGGACCTGCTTTTGCTCCTTGTCCGGCTGTGGGTCTTATTGCAAAGAGCTACTCATGGCTTCTTGCTGGGAAGGCAGAGCCCAGGATTATCAGTGGATGGTGGTTTGAGCTTATTGAATTTGCTGGGTTGTTTTATCACCTAGTCCCTGAGGCTGGGATTCAGCTGTCTAACTGAGGCATCCTGAGGAAAGTCTGAGTAAGTCTGCCTGGTATTTCTGCAGCTCAGCACCCTGCGAAGAGCATGCCTAGGGGCCCAGGCCTGGAGAGAGAAAGGCCACCTAGAAAATCTTCTACAAGCCATGGCCCATGTTCTGGCCTCAGGTCTCCCTCGACATAAGGGTCAGTCCCAAAAAGTCTTTGCAGTCCCCAGCTTTGCCCTTCAGGTCTCCAGTCCAACATTCCACTCTGCAGAACAACTTCAAATTCTTGCCAGGCTGCTCAGGGCTGCGTCCAGCCCAACTTTTAAAATCTCCAAGCGTGGAGATCTCACCACCTCCTTGGCCAACCTCTTACACTTTGCCTGGGATGTAATTCAGACCTTTTCCGCGCCACGTGATGACAGACAGCTGGTGTGCCTCACATAGCTGTTCACTGAGCAACGTGTCTCGGGACGTAGGTCTTCTCATGGCAGCAGCAATGAGTTCCTCAGGCCCTGATAAGAGGAGAGCTCAGATGTTTCGTAATGGCCTAGAGCAGCCGCACGTGACGCGGGGATGGAAGGAAGCTGGATGGCAGATGCAGGGATTGCAGAAGAGGTGTGGAAAAGCCAAGCGCAGCGCTACAGGCCACAACAGAGAAGAGCAGGGAGGTGCAGCTCACGGCAATTACAGAGACCTGCTTATCGTGGAAAAAATGTGTAGCTGAAAAAGCTGAATCCCTAACAGAATGTAGCTACTGCACTTCTACTGAAGAGAAAAAAAACACCACAACAGCAAACTGCCTGTGTGCAGCCAGGGAACTGTCTGGAGTAAGGAGCAGCTGAGACACAACTTCTAGGAGTGGTGGTCGATGATGAACCCTTCAGAGGGGCTCTACACCCCTTGTGTAGGCAGGGGAAGACAAGGAATGACAAGGAACAATTTGATGTGGAGTTTTGTAAAATTGTGGAATTATAAAGTGGGTTGAAAATAAGATCTTTCAGAGCTGGTTGTAAGCTTGGAGACCAAGGACTCCCCCAAAGCCCAGCATGTTCCACAGGCATCACGAGAGGGCAGCAGAGACAGAAGCAGAGCAGGACCCAGGAGGCAGAGGCTTGCAGTGCTCCAGACACCCAAATATGAAACTGCAATGGCACATGTACAAGAGTTCCTGAGGATGCTGTCAGTACCTTGCAGAGAGCTGATGTGCTGGGAAAAGGGAATCTATCAACACAAAGACCAGTGTGCTGGGGTGGATCCCCAAATATACACAGAAATGCCTTCGATACAAACCCCCCCCCATCACCGACTTTTACAGCTGAGTTTTATGGTGCCATATGGCACAGAACAGCAAGCTGAGGTATATGGCAATGCAGATGCAACAGAGTCCACCATCAACCAACATCCAAGCCAGGCACTGACAGCCTAAAGCAACGCAACCACTGAAAAGTTGTTTCAGACCTAGTGATTTGAATGAACCAAATACAAAAAGGAGCATGGCAATCGGTCTCCTGCACAGTCTAGCGTTTCACGCCGTGGTCAGCCTCTATTCCTGCCCATTACAGTCCTATTTGGGGCAACAGTTGCTTTTGGCAGGATGTGGCGTGGACAGGACCAGCTCCAGCCATGGGCAGGACACTGCTAGGAGAGCACGCCCCTGCTCCTCATCGAGATGCTGTGAGTGCCAGACCCTTGCCCAGCCCTGCTGTAGCTGCTCCCAGACCTGTGTATCACCAGGGACATGTAAAGAAACATGTACCAGAGGGTGAGGCAGCCTGGCAAGACCTGCCTGTGGTGCCCCAGAGGGGACAGTACGTCTGCACTAGACTGTGGTTTTCAGAGCAGCGTATCCAGACAGGCTCTGTAGCTGGGACATGCCAGGACCCAGCACTGCACTTGCATTTCCAGCCCCACGCAGGGATTGTGGCTCCTGCTAGTAACTGCCTTTGTGGGGGAGCCCCTCGTACCCCAGCTGTGTTGCCCCAGAGGCCTCCACCCTCGCCTGAAGTCCCTATACCAGACCCTGTGTCTCACTCTTTCCTCTCCCAGAGCTCCCAGTTCCCTGCCCTGCCCACTCCAGAGCCTCCCAGACCCATTGCTACAGCCCCAGCCCCTTCTTTCCTCATACCACCCACCCTTCCAGCTTCTTTCTTTACCCAGGTCTCCTTGGATCATCTCAACGTACCCTTCCTGCTGCCCTAGAATTCCCCAGCCCTGCTGCTGGGCACAGAGTCCTTTGCTCTAGGACACATCCCCACTGGTAAAATCTCTTGGCAAACAGCACCCAAATGTGTGCTGGGAGCAGCCCCAGTGATGTTCCCACCATATTCCCTGCCTGGGAACAATCCCCAGGGAGCATGAATGGATGCACTACCCCGAACCCAGGCCAGGGACCGTCCTGTCAGTTTGTCATTACACCCATTCCCATTACTGGCGTCCCAGGAAGCCGCTTAATTTCACACTATAGATGTGTCCTGCGAGACACTGTGCACTGTGAGATGTAACACTCCAAAGATGCTCCTAAAGGGGAAACTCTTGCCATCTTTCCCCAATCCTACAGCAGCAACACCCTTGTGACCCCCGTGCTCCTCCAGAGCAGACACAGAGCTGCTCAGTATTTTTCCTGAGGGAGCTGTAAGCAGGCTGTCCGTAACCTCACCAGCAGAGAAAGCTCTGCAGCAGCTTTTCGACTCTCCACTGAATGTAGGAGCCGACACCGCTTCTACTCACCGTGACACAAGGGGCACTGACGCTGCTCCCTGCGGAGGCGTGCCATGGGAATTATAAACACAGCTGCTTTCATTAGGCACATTATTCACCCTCTGGCTCACTCTAAACCCATCTGTTGGGCTGATGGTGTCTCAGGAACGTAATGGAGAAAATATTAAAATGTTTTTGCATTGCGTGCCCTCACCTAGATATTACGTGCAGCGCTACTCCATTGCACAACTGGGTGTATGAAAAAGGGGAGCCTGAAAAGGTTACTGTAAATAAGCCTAAGAAAGAAGACAAAAATCAAGGGAAATGATAATAAATCAGTGAATCAATGAGCAACCTAGTGAAGACATACCAGTCTCTGGGCCTCTCCTTGCCTCACAGCATTAAAGAGCCACTCAACAGAGACAAGAAATTGAAAATTGATTTGTGGTCATTCTCACTGCAAAATACGAGTGAGATTTCTTTACAAGAGACAGAAAGTTTAATCATAAGGACCGCGGGATTACCCTAACACTCAGCATTTCTGCTTCCTGGAGCAAAGCAGTGTTCTTCATTACTGGCTCCTAAACAGTATCTTCAAAACATCCATCCACTCTACACCCAGAGACTATGTAGCTCTGTCCGGCTGGTCGCTAGTGTAATGTTTTGGCTACATACACCTGGTGTATCTGCTCTAACCTTTCATTGTTAACCAGAGTTTTCCTTCCTTTCCCTCCTCCTCCTCCTCAGAGTTTCCCACTAGCTTTCACATTCCTTGGCTTGTTTGTGCCCATGTGTATGGACAGCCCCAGGGAATGGCCCATCTTCATTGACATCAGCCTAAAAAGTAGCTGAAACAATGTCAAGTTTGCTAAAAAGAGGCACTCAGTTGTAACTGAGCCTTTGTGTATCCTCAGAGGCCACCATCATACATTGGCCAGTGGCCCAACAATACCAAGTGCCATTGTGGCCACGGCATGGGCACTGGCTCTGTGAGGGTGCAGGGAGGAGCCCACAGGCACCATGATGGCGATGGGACCTTAGGGGACATGGTAGGGCCCTGGAGTAGGTGAGAGTGACTGGAGTGTGCAATGGTGACCTTGGAACACAGTGGCAGCCTGAGTTATTGGGTGGAAACAGGGGGCATGGAAGTACTCTGAGGTACATGAGGTAGTCTGGGAACATGGCAGGGTGATGGCAGGGGACATGGGGACACAGCATGGTCCTGAGAGTTGTGGGGTCACCTGGGAAGATGGCAGGGCTATGGGGCACTTGGGGACATGGCTCAGCACTGAGCACGCAGGGACATGGCGAGGCCCTGAGTTACATAAGGTAACTCAGGAACGTGGCAGGGCCGTGAGGTACGCCAGGGGACATGGGGACACAGCACGACCCTGAGGTGTGTGGGGTCACCTGGGAACATGCTGGGGCCCTGTGGCACATGGGGGACACAACTCAGCCCTGACACACATGTGGCCATGATGGGGTCCGAAGGCTCACAGGAACACGGCAGGGCTCCTGCTCTTGTGTCCCCCTGAGGTACCTGGAGGGTAAAAGAACATGACAGCCCTGAGCACAGAGTCATGGTGGAATCCTGAGGCCCATGGGGAAGTTGGGGACATAGCAGCGTCCTGAGGCACACAGGGGGGCACTGAGGTATATGGGGATACGGTGGGGTTGAAGACCCTGAGGTACCAGGGGGACACAAGAACATGACAGCCCTGAGTACACATGGACATGGCAGGTACTTAGGACATACAGAGGGAACAGCCCCGAGGCCCACAGGGAACTGGGGGTCACAGCAGTGTCCTGAGTCACGTAGGGGACGTGGCGGGGCTCTGAGGCACAGAGGGACACAGCAGTGCCCTGAGGTACACAAGAACGTGACTCAGCCCCGAGGCACATGGCGGGCACAGCAGTACCCTGAGGCACACCAGACAG
>VZTM01003374.1:63658-139700 GCA_013400555.1 Jacana jacana | reverse complement strand
GAGCGCAGGTGCGGGCGTAGCTCGGGGCCGCTTTTCGGTAACCCCGGCGGGGCTTTCGGCCTCCCGCGGGGGTCGGGGGCCAAGCGAGGGGGACTCGGCGAAGTCCCTTAGAGCCCAGGCGCCGCTCGCCCCTGGGGCCGAGCCGCCCCCCGGCTTCTGCGGCCCGGGGTGGGCAGGGCTTGCTCGGCGAAAGAGGGACAGGGCTGCGGAGGGTCCCCGAAAGCAGGGCACCCCGCTCTGCGCTTAGCTCTTCCTACCGGGACCGGTGGCAGCACTCGGGTTTACTCACTCCTGTGTGCAAGAGCCTGTAAGTTTGTTGGAATGAAGCTCTGGACAGTTCGGTGCTTTAATCCTAGAATCCATCGAAGAACACCAGGTTGGAAGGGACCTCAAGGATCATCTCGTCCAACCTTTCTTGGCAGAGGCACGGTCTAGACAAGATGGCCCATCACCCTGTCCAGCTCTGGGGTTTAAGGCAAGAAGATGTAGTGGGAGGCCTTTTTAATTAACGCTGCCGGCAGCCCTGATGGGGTTTACTTTCTTTGTTAGGCCTTTTCCGTGCCATCATCAGGAGCAGGCTCCCACCCTCAAGCCTGGAGCCTGCAGGGAGAAGGTGATGCTGGGTTTTTCCTCCTCACCGCGTGCGTTATTCCTGCCTGGCTGCTGGCACCCTGGTCACCGGGGCCAGGCACCGACCCAGCGCAGGAACCACCGCCAGCTGTGAATGCCCCAGGCCTTTTTGTTGTTCTTTTCCTGCAGCTGGATCAGCGTTGGGGCTGGTCCTTTGTTGTGGCCGTACCAGCAGCTGCTTGGGCTGTGCAAGGTGGGGGTAAGCGGGCAGGAGGGAGTAAACTGCGCTGGTGCTGCCATGGGGAACCACAGTGTCAGCTGCAGTCCCATCATCCCGAGGTTCAGTTTTTCCTCGCAAGCTTGGGAGTTAGACACTCCTGCTGGCTGATGATTTCATTTGTTCAATTTTATTTTTTTTTTCCTCAAGGAAGCCTCTGTGGGAAAACTTTGCTTTTAAACTTTTATTTTGGCCTTTGCTGGTTGATACTCAGTACTTCAGTTTCTTGTTTGTTGGTGCTTTTCCCCTTTCTTCCTTTTTGTGCTGGATCCACTGGCTTTCTGATTCTTTGGGCTTCTAAATATTCCTTAATGTGTGTATATATGGGAATTGGGGAACAAATAAAACATGATAATCTGTGACTATTTTGTGTCAGCATCCCTAGTGGAATCCTGTAAGCCAAAGGGGAAGAGGAAAGACAAGAAAAAGTGACCAAGTGTAGCTCGGGGTTCTTTGCTTTGTTGGAGGCAGAAAGGGAAAAATGTAATGAGGGAGTGTCTGAGATTTTGTTTCACTGATATTTCTCCTCTTTTGAGGTCGAAAGATAAACCAACGTTTTGAAAGACTTCAGTTGAAAAATGCCGAGCTCTTCTTTTCCTCTTCAACTGACTCCATTAAAAACAAAACAAAACAAAAACAAAAACCCAACCAAAAAAAATCCCCCACTTTAAAAAAAAGAAAAAGTGAAGCAGCAGGAATCCTGTAGTTGTGGAGGCAGAAGTAGTGGCGTGTGTGGGCAGAGAGGCCTTGCTGCTCTTCCATCAGCCGTTCCTGCCTTCCCTCTGTGGACCATGACATTAGAAAGGCTCCCGCGTGCGTTTAGTCTGACTGGCTGGGCAGTGTGGGCTGGGGAAATGCAGTGCAGCTCTTGGTGAATTACCCGCCGTGCCTCTTAGTGGCTCGCCCAGCCTGTGGGTTTCGGCCTCTGGTGTGTAATTGAGGAGAGTAATTGTATTTTAAGAAGACCTAAGTCTATTACCCAGGTGTGTGCTTGTCCCCTGGGCAGGTGGCAGGGTGTGTTAGCTTTGTTTAGCTGCCAGCAAGTGATCTGTGACTTTCTGATGGTTGTAAGCTACAGTCTGAAAATTACAGCATGTTAAACTTTCAGGAGTGGTCCATGCCAGACCCTGAGCCTGCCTGTCCTTTTCCTCCCCTGGGAGTTGCCCAGGAGCCCGGAACTGGCTCCTTGCCTGTCCCAGGTGCTTTCATCTTTCTCATTCAATTCATTGTCCTGAGGCATTATTCTTTGTTGCATTTCCCCTGGATTTGGGTTTTGTGCTCAGTGACAAGCCTGGCTGTGGAGAGCACAGGTTTGTGGTGAGAGTGAGAAAGCCAAGATCAACTGGAACTGGGTGTAATTGAAAACTGTCAACTTCACAGCGAAGGAGGGTGTTCAGAGCTGACTACTGAGCTACTTGAGGTAGATCTTTGGATAGCACTAAGTAGAGATTCTGATCTTCCCGTCCTAAATACTCATGAGGAGAAAGTGGCAGAAAGTCTCCTGGTTATCCAAGAGCTGGGAGTTCTCAGCTGGAGTCCAAAGCTGAAATGGCAGCAGGACTCGGGGTGGCTTTTCTTTAGAGATGCTACTTGCTACTGAACTTCTCCACCACCTGATGTAGTTGCTGGTTGCTCTTCTCCTTAAAATGTCCTCCTAAAGTGACTTATGAATGGTTTAAATGCTCAAGAACTGGTGCCTTGGAATGCTCTGCTTGTTCTGGGTTTCGTGCTCTTCCCTTTGAGGTGGCTGTTTCCTGGGGAGTGTGGCTGCAGTGGTGGTCTGTCCCCTGGAGGGACAGTCCCTTGAGAAGGTTTTTGGGTAACAGAGCAATGGCTTAGAGCCCCTGCTGATGGGAGGCCAGTGCAGAGAGCAGGTTGCCCATCCAGGGGGGGCATGGTGCAGCTGCTCTCTAAATCTCTTCCTGGGGCAAGCTGGGTGCAGTGGGATGCTCTGGGTTGGGCTAAGCCAGCATGGAGCAGTTTGGGCTATGGGAGAGACCTGGGCATCCAGGAGGAGAGAGGAATCTGGGGGAGAGATAGGTCTGTATCAGGGAGAAAATGCAGAAGTAAACAGCACGGAATAGCTGATTCTACCCAGCACACCCTGGCTGGAGCAACTTTAGGCAGTTTCTCTATAAGCCCATGGGTGAAATTCACTGTTTCATTCCCCAAATGTCCTCCCATCCCCTTGGGCTGTTTGTATCTGCTGGAGTTTGCCAGATGTTCCCCGAGTTGCTCTTAAACTGCAGCTGTTTTTGCAGGTTCCCAGTTACTGCACAGTTGTTCTTACTGTGTTTATTTTAGTGGTTATAAACTGATTTTTAAAAAGGAGTTGGAACTTGAGCCGGAAAGTCTCCTTTTTCTTCTTCCTCTTCATGATTTGGTTGAAAAGCTGCACCATAGGAGGTAAAAGCTGAGCCCATCAATATTGCCCCCCCCTTTAGAGTTTGAATTTTCTGAGATGTGGTTTCCCAGGGACTCGGGGGTGGTTGTCCTGTACCTTGATTTTAGCAGCTGACATGTTTTGGGGGGTGGGTGGGTCTGCTCTTAATCTTGTAAAATTAGGAATTTGGCTAGGGAGTAGAAAGCTTGAAGGAGTCTCTTTCCTCCTAACATTTTGTTTAGCCTCAATATTTGCAGTCAGAGTTGTGTGTTTCTTGTCTTAAAGACACAGAAAGCAGAACTCTTCTTTAGGGTGATAGTTTCAATTTGTGTGAGGTTCAGAGTTGCATTTGGAGCTGGAAGGTGCCACCGCTGACCAAAACATTTTCACAACGTGGCTGTGGTCATCCTGCATTGTACAGGGCAAAGTTCCTCTCGGTGATTCTCCTCCTGGATTCAGGGACCCTGGGTTGAGGTGTAGGTGGTATATTTAAAAAAGTAAGAAGTAGTTTTAGTGACGAGGCAAGCTGAGGGAGAACCCTGTGTGGTTAACTTGATCTCTGCTCTCCTGGTAATAAATGTGTGTTGCCTTTCCACTCTGATCTCTGCTTCCTTCTGTTTGTTTTCTAACAGCTACTTTGGAAGTTGAACTGAAAATAGGTGTTGGAAGTGACGAGTAATCACTTTGCTGGGAATAATCTGTGGCTGGGAAGAGCCAAGGGGTCAGTCTTCCTGCTCTCTTTTGTCAGAGACAGACTAGCTTTTTTTTTCCCCTCTTTTTTTGTGTGTCTCTCCCCGCTGTATGCTGTGTTGAATACTGAACAGGGATTTCTATGCAAGAATTTTAAGCAGACTCTTTCAAAGTACTTGAATGACCAACTTGAGGCAGAAAAGAAAGGGTTGCCAGGGAGATGCTGCCGAGAGCAGCTAATGCATGGTGTGACAGCTTTCATGGGAGACAGTAGAAAAAAGCAGGGTTGGGGTCTGATCCTCCCCTTTGGGGTGCCAGAGTGGTGGTCCTTCTTCAGAAACCTCAGGGGAGGCAGATGGGACCAAGTTGTGCTGCTTGTTCCACTCGTTGCAATGCTCCTTCTGAAGAGCACTCTGTGGCCTTGCAAAGGCAAACCAGAGCTTGATCTGGGAATCCAACACTGCTTTTCATTTCCTGTACTCTCTGCAGTCCTGGTGCTTCCCCAGGGTTTTCACTGGGAAGGAAAAGATGTTGCCTGGTGGGGATGCAGGACAGGGAGGAGCGTAGGGTTCTTTAGGTGCTCCTGGAGCATCACTGGGAGCTCAGGGGAAATTCTGTTACATCACTTTCAGCAATCTCAGGGCAAAGCTGGCTTTCCAGGGAGCTCATTGTCGGTCCCTTACCTCTCTTCAGAGCTCCCACTGTACTGATTATTCCTCCAAGTGACAATTGTGGGGAAAAGCTGACAGTATAGTCTTATGCATCCAGGTCCCCACTGTTGCATGTTTAATGGGTTACTTTTCTGGATGCTACTCAGCTTGCAGCTCTGAGTTTGTTCTTGTACTCTTCCAGTGCCTGCTTAAAATGAGTTTGCATGAAAATGTGAGTGCTTTCAGGCTGCGGAGAATGAAAATGGGATGCTCCAGTTAGGTGTTGGCAAACTATCCTGCTGTCTGGAATTGTGTAGGAGGAGAATTGGTTTCTTGGTTGTGTGACCCCAATGGGGAGAAGAGCAGCTGGGCTTTAACAAACTGGTTAAAATCGTATAGGCCCCCGAATTCTCCAGAGACATCTCTCCTTTCCTCGAAGCTTCCTTTAACAAGCTGATTTCTCAGGCTGATTGCTTGCAGATGAGATCATGCAGTGTGTTTTGCAGGGAAAGAATCTGAACTTAGACTGGTGAGCCAGAAAGTTTTAACACACAAGTCACATGCCCAGTGTCCTCATGGCACATAGAAAACACTGGAGACCGTGAAAGCATCCGTCTTCAGGGCAGCTTTGTGCTCCAAGGCCTTTCTGAATATAAAGAATGCCAAGGGATGCTCTGAGGCGCTGGGTCCTGCTGCTTGGACAGCAACTGGAGATAGCAAGGAAGTATTTCATCTTTCCTTAGCTCTGTTTCTCTCTTTAGTGTGTGTGGTGTTGGGATAAGCCCAAGCGAGGGAAGGCTCTCATCTGCCTTAATTCCACAGGCATTCTTCTGCTGGCTTCAGTGAAGGAATTTCTGTAGAATTGATGATACTTTTGCTGTTAATGCATGAGAACGTTCTGAGCAGGGAAGACTTGATGCTAATGTTCTGCTGCAGAGAAAAGATCCCAGTCTCTAGTCGCTCTCAGAAGGGATGCTGCTCTCCGTGTCCCTCCAGGGCAGATGGGTTAAGGTGTCCTTAATAGAAAGGCCCCTTCTTCCAAAATAATAACAGCAGTTGTTTAAGAATGCTGAAAATCAAGCAAAGCTCTTCTAAGGTGAGGTTGGGTGGTGTGCCAGGCGTGAGGGAGGAGGCTAAAAGGTTTTGTTGCCAATAGCTTTAAAGTACTACCTGTTCTCACAGGCAAGGTGGAAAGATGCCTTCCAGGTGCCAGGGCCTCTTTGTGCCTAAAATTACACGTTCCAAATCAAGAAGATGTTAATTATGCAAAAATAGATTGGGGAGGGGGAGTTCTATTAATACCGGTTATGGAAATAGGAGCCACTTGTTCCCAATCTCTCTTTACAAACAGTAAGAATTGGAGTCAGGCTGGGCAGGGAGAATTTCAAATCCCAACCCTGAAATCTGCCAACATCTTATGCAACTTGAAGCCAGGAATGTATAAAGCAAGATGCGTTAAAATCTCCTGCCGCTCCACATGGATGTTCTAGCTGGAGGGGTGTCTCGTTCTGGGGGTCGCTCCTGGGAGCTCGGTGGTTGGTTTTTTCCCTGTCACTCTGCTGCCTGTCACTTCCATCTGCTCCCTGGGACTTCATCAGGAGCTCTTTCCGATGCATAACTCCACACAGGTATTTCATAGAGGTGGGAAGTCAAGCACATGAAAGTGGAAAACACCTATATGGAGGCTGGTCAAACTTTGGCATCCCTGTGCGTGTGTAGTCCAGTGCCAGTTAAAATACCTGCTTTCGATGTCATTATCTTATTCCCTAAGTAAAGCAGTTGTAAACATAAGTTGCTTTGGTTCCTTGTCCTTACTCACGGGCTAATAATCCCAGGGTCCTCCTTGTAGTGGAAAGGACTGGTAAAACACTTGTTGCTCTGACTGATTGCGCTGAGGGTCTATATTTTTCGTAGCAGCTCAACCGTTTCATTCTTCGTGCTGCTCCTGGATGGGATCCTGCTGGGTCTGCTCATGGGCTGTCTCTCTATCTCGAGACCAGCTGCTGGTTGTCCTGGGGCCACCAGCTGGGTCGAGCAGTGCCTCCATGGGAGGTGATGATCTGAACACTGAAGACTGCTGCTTACACCTTGTTTTGTCCATGAAGCTGTTAAAACCCCAGCCCGCTCAGAACTAATGCTTGCAGAATGCATGAGCAAGGAATTAAACTGGGTGGAGTTGTTCCAAAATTTGGATTTGGGGCCTGTTCGCTCTGAAGGCAGCAGCTCTCTGGGTGTTTGCCTGGAAGCACTCCCAGCGTGGATGATGCTCTCCTGACCTGATTTGACTTTCCTTTCTTGATGCTTGGGTGCTGTGCCCAAATCTGTCCGCAGAGCTCTGCCGGGCAGAGCCCTGGTGCTTGATGAACCTGAAACAAGTCAGCTCCTGTTGGGAGATGATCAGCTCCCATGTGCCGTGGGGGATGGAGGAGAGGGCCAGAAGAGGGCCAGACAAACAGAGTAAACAGTTGTGTTTCTTCCCGGGACTGTCGTAGGTCCTGAGGCTGCCAGCTGCGATTTGGAGGCCAGAAGAATAGGGCGGAGTATTTTCTTCCAACCAGATGAATTTATGCAGTGAAAATGAGAAGCTGGTTCAGTTTCTCTGGGAATAACATTTAAGGTGTAAAAAAAGTCCCACCCATCAATAATGAAGAGCTGCTGAAGAACAAGCAAATGCAGAGACGAAGCCTGCAGAGCACACTGCGTTTGCAGCCCTTCTCACTTGAAGGATGAGAATCTGGGCTTGGTTTTGGTGCATGCAGTATTTGTTAGTGGTGTCAGGCATTCGTGTTGCCTTCTTATGGAGAGCTAAACTAGCCAAGCATCAGGTTTTGTTGTCCCTCTGTATTACTGCTGTGTTATTTCACTTGTGCTCGTTTGTTTCTGCCTGTCAAAAAAGTGGGGGGAAAGAAAAAAACCCGAAACAAAAGCCCAAACCCAGCCCACCAAACCCAGAGCAGAGATAGCTGGAGTACTAGTATTCTCCAATAGGAAAATGTCAGCCTTTAATGAGTGCTTTTCACTAAGCTCAGGGCTGTTTCTCCTGTTCTTGACAAGCTGTCACATCTTCATGCTGGGTGATGTGATCTTCCAGGAATGTTTATCTTTCATTTCTGCATTTATAGTGGTGTTGGGCTGGGGGTGCCGGTGAGAACACGTGCAGCAGAGCCTCCACTGCCCATGGTGGTAGTTGGGATGAGGTGGTGGCCATGTGTGCTAGGATTCAGCTGCTGAAGAAAACAGATCAGCCTAGCAGAGCTAGACGTGGAGTGAGCTCCCTCGCTGTTTCCCTGGACAAGAGTCCCAGCTCTGTAAATTCATCTCATGGACTTTGTTTTTAAGTGCATGTGTTTTGCATTTGTATGGATTGTGATGGGTGTTACTCAAATAACCCAACTTCCCAAAATGTCCTTCCTCTTTCCATCAGTGTGATGCTGCCTGTCTATATGCTTAGCTAGCAGCACTCTTATATTTTTCTTTCATGTTTTGAAACAACCTGGATGGGGCTGAGAAGATGAGCTTTGCTGGCCAGTGCCATGATGGAGATCCCAGGGGCGAATCCTGGCAGCGCCGTGGGAAGGAACGGTTCTCTGGTGGCCAGTGACTCTCAGCTGAAGGCAGGTTCTCTGGTGGCCAGAGACTCTCTTTTACCTCTGAGCCTGCTGCTGCTTCCCCATCCCACTGGAGGCAGAGCACCTCCTGTAGACATGCTGCCTTCTTTCTGAGGACTGAACCCACTAGTGATTAGACATGGTTCCCTCTTTGTCCGGCATTTTTTGGCCTCATCCCAGCCCTGGAAGGACACCAAATAGCAGCAATGCTTCTGAGACCTCCCTGGAGTAAAGACTTACAGTGGGAAATGATTTTTCTAGTTGCTTCTAACGTTTTGAGAGCTGTTGGCTATCTTGTCTTTAACCTGTGTTCTTGGAGTTGTTTGAACACGTAGCTGAAGTTAAATGGTAAAAAGAAATCTCTCTTGGCAGGTGTTAATTTGTGCAAGGACAGACTGACACAGTGTATTGTCCCTGTTTGAGACCCATGCAATACATCACGGCATGGATACTGGTATTCCAGTATCCCTGCCAGTACAGAATCCAGCCATGGTTGTGTCAGTGCCGACATCTTCATTAGCCAAGTGTTTGATATAATCTAGAAAGATCTCTTTGGAGAAAACTTGATGTGAGTCTTTCATAAAACTGTTGGTAATAATTACTCTGCCTCTTCTCATTTGCTATCAGAGGATGATGGAAATAGTGGTTGGAAAGGGCATCTGGAGGTCTTCAGCCTGACCTCCTGCCTCAAGTGGAACTGTCTCCAGAGTGTGATTGCCTCAGCCATGGCTTTGTCTAGCCAAGTCCTGGGAACATCCAGGGATGGAACAGCGTACCAGGCTGGATCAGCTTTTGTTTGCTTTTGCTTGAGAGCTGTGCCCAGTGAACCAGCTCACAATGTGGGCTACGCATTTAGGTTTGAATTACCTCATCCTCCAGGTTTAAAAACATTTAAGTGAACTGTTAGGAAGTGTCCCAGTAGGGTTAATAATGTAATGTGTAATGTAGCCGAATCCTTCTGTCTTTTCTGTGCTAGTGTGGGAAATAGGAGCAGCCAGCCCCTAGTGCTCTTTCTGCAGGAAAGGGCAGGGGTCCCATTAAAGTGGTTTTCTCGTGTTTGCATGGGGTGTTACAGGTGAAGCAGCGATAGTAGGACGTGTCCCGTTGTTGGATTGAGCCCGTGGGTGTTTTCTCCTCTGTGTTAGCCATGGCATTTGTCCAGATAGGAGCTGGGCTTGTTGGGAGGTGCAGGATGAGCACTGTGAGCATCCCTTGCCCTGGGGCTGTGTGGGACGGGTGCTGGCCAGCTGTGTGCCAGGCTGAGCCCACACATACACAAGGCATGCAGTTGCCTTTTATCTACCCTCCTCGGCCCCTCATGGTGGGAGGAGAGGGTTCTCACCAGTGGGCTGCAGTTTCTTCAGAAGAAACTACCAGGTCATCAGATGAGTTTGCCTGTTGGAGCACACATCTAAGCTGCCTGCCGTGGTCATGAGCGCTAATGGGAGCAGAACAGCTCCCTGCATCTGAGAAGTTAACTCGGCTTCAGAAATGCCACCAGCTTCTGGACACAGTGGGTGTCCATGAATGGCATGTAGTTGGGCCAGACCAGAGGCCTGCTGCTGTGTCTGGGCTGGGCTGGATTACTTCAGACAAAGCTGCCGATTGCAACACCCTTCAGCTTCCTTAGGCCAGGAGGCCTTGCTTGGAAGGGAAATGGCTGAGATGCAAGGAGCTTCTGAGGAGGTGGAAGCTTCCCTAGCCAAGGCCTTTGTTGCTGCTAGGCTCAAATCTGGCCACATCCCTGGACTGGGCATCCCCTCCTGTAACGGGGAGAGTCAGGAATGGTGTGCACACTTCACTGGCACTAAAGATGAGAGCTCCTGTAAGCTGGTCGTGATCTTGCTCGGTGTTGCCTTCTGCTGTGGAGGTGTGTGCTGTGTTCCTGGTGTAGTGCAAACCAACCCTTGGGGCAGATGAGCCTGCTGGCCTGGAGCAAGCAGCAGTGTCCTTGGATGGGTTAGGAGTTCTCACTTGTGATGTGAGAAGGGCCCTTTGGTATCCCACCCGAGAGCACCCTCCTGCTGTTTGTTTCCATACCAGAGCCAAAGAAAAGGGCTGGGAGCCTGGGCTTCTGCAGTCTTTGGGCTATTTGAAGGTGATAGTCCTTGGTGAGGAATGGTAGAAATGTGGTGACTACTGTTGTCAGCTGCTCCCTGCCTGCTGCCTTGGGCCAAAAGTGCAGAGGTCGGGTTTTGGGGTTGCGTGGCTGGAGGGTCCTGGAGCAGCAGCTGTACTGGCCTTCAGGGCTGTCAGCGAGAGGCTGGCTCAGGCTCACAGCTCCTGTTTGCCCACTGGTTCTTCCATGCATGCTTATTTTTTGCAGGGGTCTTGTGCATTGCAGCCAGGAGCTGTAACAGCATCACTGCCACAAGCCAAGCTCTGCCTGTTCTGTGTCCCTTGCTGGGGAAGCAAAGGCTGCTGCTGAGTCTCTCCATTCCCACATGCTGCTCCTCCTTGCTGAAGGTTAGAGCCAGGGCTCATGGTTTGCTCTGGCTTTCTGCTCATATCCTGCATATCTCTGGAGTAAAATCTCCTGTGGATGAAGCTGATTAGCTTCTCTCCAAGTTGGATTTGGAAAGAATACTCAGACACTGGTCTTCTCAGGTCCCCACGGCTTGTAGTTCCTGAGGTGAAACATGCCCAAAGCAGATTCACTCAGGAAGCTTCTGGGAGAGAGGAACAGGCTTTGGGATGCATCACCGCAGGTGAGATAGCAGGGAATGGCCCCAGCAGTCCTGGGACCTGGGCAGCTCTGCTTGTCAGAGCTCTCCTTACATCACCTCCAGACTCCATCGTTACAGGGATGGGGGACAGCAAGAGCTGGCCTGTTGCAGTACTGGGGGAGGAACATGTGGAGGACAACGCTCAGAACATTAGGTACTGTCTAGTGCTTCAAGAAGAAAGGTTGGATTTGAAAGAGGCCTTCTGCCTGCTGAGTATGTCCCCTGCTTCTAGGGATTAGATGTCAAAAGCCCAGAGCAGGGGCCTGTGGGAGTTGAGCCCTTCCTCGGGGTGGATTGGCGTCTGCAGGGCTTGCTCTTGCAGGACACCAGCGGGTACTTGGCTCATCTTGCAGATGACAGCAGGGCAGGGAGGCTGGAGACGTCCTGCTTGGGCTGGTCCCAGTATCCAGGGACAGGGAGGGAAGTCTGCAGATAATGCTTTTCTCTGCCTCTCTCACAGTTGCGTCAGCAAAGATGGCCAGGGAGAGTGTTTACAAGTGTGTCTTTGCTGAGCACTGCTCTATGCCAGGAGTTCACTCTTCCTCTGGGTGATGTGTTCACTGGGGCTTTGTAGTTACAGCAACTCGAGCTAAATTGATTTTGTTCCACTTGGTCTGGCCCTGGGGTAAAAGTATTACTTTCTCTACCCTCATCCCCATCTTGGAGGCAGCCCACGATGTGGCACCCGGGGACCATGTTGTTTAAAAGATGGGGCAAATGGGAGGCCACTGCTGTTCAGATCTTTCCTGGTAGTATTAAAGTTCTGAGAGGCTTCAGGGGCTGGGGAGAAGTTGTCGTTCTCCTGTTGGAGTTTTCCCAGCCATTCTTTCCCCCTGGGTGAGGGAGCTGTGGTGGCAAAGTGGTACTGAGGCCTCCTCTGCTCCTGTGTCCCAGGTGGGCAGGACTTCACTGAGTGGCTGCCTGGGAGCCCAGAAACAAGGGACTTGGCTCAACTGCAGAACTTCATCTGTTGGGGGCATGAGGATGTCTCTGTCCTGTGGTTGGAGCAGAGGTGCTTGTTCTGGTGACTGAGGGTGTCACTGGGGGGGCAGAGGAGACACTGTACTGCTGTGGTGTTTGCCCTCTTGAGGGCTCATCTCTCTTCAGAGCAGGAGAGGCTTCCTCTACATGGGGTGGGAGGTGTGTGGTGGAGGGTGAGTGCTCCCCTTGTGCCTTACACTGCTTGGGGAGGGTCTGTCCCACATCAGGTGTCTGTATGTGCCCCCATATGCCCTATCATGTCACCTCTGAGCCTTCTGGTATCCTGCACTGCAGCTCTACCCAGCACCTTGTGTGTAAGTGTCAGTATTCCTTGGAGGATGTCACACGTGTTCCATAGTTACCCTCCCCACCATGTCAGCCTCTGCCCTGCTTCCCTCTTTTCCCAGTTTTATGGCTGGAAATGGATTTCCTTGGAGCAGAAGGAGGATATCTGTGGGAGGTTTTCCTCAGCAGGAGGCTGAGCAGAGGTTTCAGCTGGGGTAGGGTGGAAGTGAAGGCGCTCTTCTGCTACAGGTGGGGACAGAAATCTTAATCTGCTCTTCTCCTGCTTGAAGCCATTGCCCCTCCTCCTGTCACTGCAGGCCTTTGGAAAGGCTATGAGGTCTCCTTGGAGCCTCCTCTTCTCCAGGCTGAACAACCACAGCTCCCTCAGCCTGTCCTCATAGCAAAGGTGCTCCAACTCCCTGAGCATTTTGGTGGCCCTCCTCTGGACCTGCTCCATCAAGTCCATGTCCTTCCTCTCTCGAGGGCTCCAGCCCTGCACACAGTCTTCCAGGTGAGGTCTCACCAGAGCAAAGTGGCAGAATCCCCTCTCTGGATCTGCTGGCCTTCTGGGCTGCGAGTGCACACTGCCTGTCTGTAGATGTGTGTATATATATCTGCATTCCTGTAGCACTGTTGGTGACGGTGGCAGCTCTCTGGCCACAAGTCCCAGGTCTGGTGCATCTCTCCCTTGACGTTCATTTCTACAATGCGATTATGTAGCTTTTCTTCTGCAAGAGATTTGTGCTCAGGGCGAAGGAGGGATCTGCTCAGAGGTTCAAGGCCGTCAGTCTGTCTTTGTGGGTTTGTCTGGTTGGCTTCACCTTAGCACCAACATGCCCATCAGCGTGTGTTCATGTTCTCCCAGTGGCACCTGGTCCCGCAGAGGCTCTGGGGAAGCAAAAGGCAACTTCCCCATCTCAGTGTGAAGAGCTCCCCAGCTCATCACCTCTGAATTTCAGATTTCTGCTTTGCTGCTCAGCATAGCAGGTTATTTTTAAGCACTGGAAAAAGAAAAACCTTCTTTTAAGCCTGTTGTGAAGTGCTTTCAAGGTGTTATTTTCGATTTTGTGAGACCACCTCTTATCTCTTCTTAGAATGCTTTTGAAATACCTCTAGGATTCATGATACCATACAGATGCCTTAAAAACAGGATAAACAAGGTTTTGTGTCTAAATTGGTATATGGAATTTAGTATCTGGTAGTGGTCTTCATCTGTTAATTGGACTGATCTTTTCCAAAGGTGAACACAATCTGCTGGAGAAATGACAATAATGCCAGCCCTGGCCTGAGCGGGGTCTGCTCCCTCGCTGCCTGGAAACCTGCTCGTGCTGCAGAAAGCTGTTCTGTGCAAAACCAAAACAGGGTCTGTTGATGTTATTTCTAGTCCTTTGAGAAGATGACTTACTGGTCACATGTGCTGCTATGAGGTCATTAGGAAGTCTCTCAAATACACAATTTGAGAAGCGATGATGCAATTGCAGAAGTATGCTCCCTCCGCGATGTGAGATGCAAAACTCTCTGAAGCACTTGAGTGTGGAATAGCTCTGAGTGGGAGCTGTTATTGTGCATATTTGGGCTCACTCCAGCAGGGGAAAAAAAAAAAAAAGCCTGTTTTCTACTTGGCTTTATCCGTAGGTTGATTAGTGAATGTATACCGCGGGCTGGAGTTACATTTCAGAGGGCATCCAGCAGAGCCCCTGTTTCTGTCTCGAAGTGCTGAAGGCAACAGTGAGTCTAACTGCAAGATCAGCACTTTTCTAGCGGTGTTTTGTGCCTCCTCAGCACCGTCCTTCCCCTGGGCAAGGAGCTCCTCAGATCTGTTTGTGAGTTGGGCCCTTGCTCTTCCCGCTGCCGTGGGGGAATGGGGAGCTTTCTCTAGACTCTTGATGTTGCTTCTGTGATGTGCATCTGCTTTGATGCTTTTATTGATGCCCCTCCTGGACTCCCTGCTCTTGGATGTCCAGAGGTACCTTTTGCCACAGACTTGCCCTCTCTCCTCCAGAGGGAATTGGTTTGATCCCAGATTACCCCAGGGGCCTGTATCTAGTTTGGTCCCTGTGCACCATTATGTTGATTAGCAGCCCTGAGGAAAGGGACTTGGGGGTGCTGATGGAGGAGAAGCTGGCCATGAGCAGGCAATGGGCACTTGCAGCCCAGAAGGCCAGTCACACCCTGGGCTGCTTCAAAAGGTGTGTTGCCAGCAGATCCAGAGAGGGGATTCTGCTGCTTTGCTCTGGTGAGATCTCACCTGGAGGACTGTGTGCAGGTCTGGAGCCCTCAAGAGAGGAAGGACATGGACCTGATGGAGTGGGTCCAGAAGAGGGCCACCAAAATGCTCAGGGGGTTGGAGCACCTTTGCTACGAGGACAGGCTGAGGGAGCTGGGGCTGTTCAGCCTGGAGAAGAAGAGGCTCCAGGGAGACCTCATAGCAGCCTTTCAGTCCCTGAAGGGGTCTGCAGGAAGGCTGGGGAGGGTCTGTTTCTGAAGGCCTGCAGGGACAGGACGAGGGGCAATGGCTTCAAACTGGAGAAGAATAGATGCAGATTGGATATTAGGAATAAGCTCTTTACTGTGACGGTGGTGGACCACTGGGACAGGTTGCCAAGGGAGGTGGCCCCTTCCCTGGAGATGTTCAAGGGGAGGCTGGAGGAGGCCCTGGGCAACCTGGTCTAGTTGGGGTGTCCCTGCTGACTGTGGGGAGGTGGGACTAGATGAGCCTAGAGATCCCTTCCAGCCTGGACCATTCTATGATTCTATGATCCTTATTTTGGTAGCAGAGTAGGTGTGTTGGCTGAACTGGTAACCACGTGTGAGTCTTAGATATTGTCATGTCCCTCTGAGCTGATGAACACACTCAAACTTTTGGAAAAATTACTCACAAAGTAAATAGTTTTCCGTTCTCGGTTGTGTGGCTGAGATGGGGTAGGGAGGTTGGGAGGAAGATGGAAGCAAGGTGGCATGTGACTGCATATATGACCATGTCTTACAGCTCACACAGTTTCACAGCTGGGGCTTCGTTTGGGCACAGTGTGGTTCATGTCTGCTTCCATCTTTCTTTTGAATACCAAAAATACCTACTTCTTCTGATGACGTTTTGCTGCAATTCCTGCTTGTGGCTGGTGTGGCATATGGGAGCCCTTGAAGAATGGGCTGATGAATGACTTCCATCCTTCAGGCTGTAGACTCCCTGTGAGTGTCACTCCTGCACAACACCAGCATCCAGGACAACTTCCCACCCCAGGGATGTGGTGCTCGAATGGGACATGGCAGCACATCTCTTGCCAAGCAGCCTCCATGCAGGGGGCAGGACAGCACCTGCGTCTTCCAACGGGCAAGTCAGCAAAAGTTCTTCTGCTCCTCACTCATCTTCTGCTGTTACGTTCCTTGCTTTGGTCACCTAATTGAGACCTGCAGGTTTTGCAGGGTGCCCATGCCCTGCTGGCCCCTGCAGCCCTGTCAGTGCCTCCTGTGGCTCTATCTGCTGTGGTCCTGCTTGTCCTGCTACCATGGAGCCTTAGCAGCATCATATTGTGTCCAGTTCTGGGCACCTCAGCACAAGAGAGATATCGAGGTGCTGGAGCGAGTACAGAGGAGGGACACGGAGCTGGTGAGAGGCCTGGAGAACAAGGCTTATGAGGATTGATTGAGGGAGTTGGGACTGTTTAGTTTGAGGAAGAAGAGGCTGAGGGGAGACCTCATCGCTCTCTACAACTGCCTGAAAGGGCATTGTAGGGAGGTTGGTGCTGGTCTCTTCTCACGGGCAATGAGCGACAGGACAAGAGGGAATGGCTGCAAGCTGCAGCAGGGTAGGGTTAGGCTGGACATGAGGAAAAAGTTTTTCCCAGAGAGAGTGGTCAGTCAGTGGAATCAGCTGCCCAGGGAGGTGGTGGAGTCCCCATCCCTGACTGTGTTTAAGAGTAGATTAGATGTGGTGTTGAGGGATCTGGTGTAGGGGAGAACTTGCAGAGTAGGGCTGATGGTTGGACTTGATGATCCCAGGGGTCTCTTCCAACCTAAATGATTCTATGATTCTATGATCACCTGCCTTGAAGTTCCCACTGTCACCCTTGGTAACTGTTCCCCCCCAGGTGCTCCAGTCTGCTATTGAGTTTTGTATTTTCCCTCAATTTCTGTATTTTTAAGTGAAAAGGGAAGGGATGGGATGTTGTGCAGCTGTCTGCCAGCTGCATTAATGATCTTCACTCCTAGGGGACCTCAGCCTGAGGAAAGAAATGGGGGTGACCTGTTGTGATGGTGTCACTGCTGGGCTCTCCCTCTTCCAGGAAAAACAAAAGTCCGAATGCTGGGAAGTGCCCCCGCTCTGCTCTGTGCTTGCAATAGTCCTGTTTGTCTGGACTTGCTTAATAAATTACTATGACTGTCTTTGGTTTTTACCTTTTCCCCCTGGGTGACACGGGTGGGTGAAGGATGAACACAGGGAGCACGATGTGGCGATGCCCTTCCCGGGATCTCTCCCGTGCGCGCAGGGAGCCGTGTTGAAGAAGGTGGAAGCGGGTTCTGCCGTGCTGTCCCGGGGCCTGGCTTGCCCCTGGGACTACACGGTCCCTGCTTCCTGAGCAGGAGAGCTGCTTTATGTTGTGGTTTTACTAAATGAATTCAAAGCTTGGCCTTCCTCCAGGTCAAGTCTGGGCCAAGTGCCAGCGGAGCAGCCCCTGGGGAGAGCACTGGAGCAAGGAGGGGCCAACAGCAGGGAAGAGCTGAGGAATCCAAGAAGGCAGATTTGCCTAGAAAACAGCTCTGTTTCCATCTGCTGGGTCAGGAGTTGCTATAGGAACTGGGATGATAGAGGCAGGGCCATCTCCTGGGCCTGTCTGTGTGTGCGGAGGGAGGAAAGGAGGAGGGAGGAGTTACTCAAGTTTGAACATATCATGTGTGCTGGTGGAAAGTCGCAAGGAATGTTGAAACTACAGCCTGGCTCAACCTATGGAGTTCAAAAGAGACATGGCAGTTGCTCCCTGTGCTCCACAGGCCCCGGCCAAGGCAGGTAGGGTCCGTCCTTCCAGCTTAACTGGGCTCTGGGCTTGCGATCAGCTCTCTCCCCCTGCGTGTTTCCGTTGTTGGCTAAAGCACAAACGCCTCTGGAGGCTTGCTGGCAATGGAGGGGGGTTTGGAGAGGTGGCAGCGCTGGGAGGTGAAGGTTTTCTTCCCTGGACTGGTAGGGAGATGGTGGCTCTTTGCACCCTGTTTTTTCTCCCGCAGGGTTCATGGATCAGGGGTGTTCCCACGGCGTTACATGGCCAGGGCCCTCTGGGACCCACGGGATCCTTTGTTGGGTAGGAATGGGAAGCTGGATGGTGCCATTCTCCCAGACAGAAGTGGTTTCTGGGGCTGTGGCTCTCTGGGAAAGCCCGTGGTGTTTGAGCTCTCAGATGTGCTCGCCTGAAATGTTTCAGGGCTGGGGCTGAGTCAGATATGCAGAAATGGGGGCTGGCAGTCAGTCACTTGTGGACGGTGGGAAAGCTTGGGGGGACACACACACACGCTCCCAGCCTCTGAGCCCTGATGGCTCCTGCCCTGCATGAGTTTTGTGGCTGGGTCTTGCCTATGTTTGCTCATCTCTTCTCCCAAGGAGATACAGACCTCCCTGTCCCCTCCTGGTGTACCTACTGCGATTTTATTTGTCCCTGTCAGACTTCCTCAGAGTCACATTTTAGCCTAAAACACAGGTGTGTGAATATGTAGGGAGCTGCTCCTGAGAATCGTTGTTGTTAAGGTTGACCCTGGGGCTCTGCAGTAGCAGCACTTCTAGATAAATTCTGATTATTTCCCCAGTAAACCCAGTTTTTCAGGTGCTGAGAACTTTCCAAAATAGCTGTGTTTCCACCGGAGCCTTTCGGGGTCTCTCACTGCTCCACAGGTATTTATTTAATAGGTTTGCCTGAAATTTCAGCTGCCCTTTTTGTGTCACAGAGGATAAATCCCTGCTGGAAAAGGAATAAATAAAGGTGGGTAGGGTTGTTTCTCTTATTGAGAAACTGCACAATAAGCTGCTGAAAACTGAAATATGATCTCTGTCCCCAGACCCAAGCTTGCCAAACTGGATTAGATCACAGCCCACCTACACAAGCACCCTCTTATCTCGGGCAGCAGCTGCTGGGTATGTTGCCATGAAAGCCCAGGAGCCTGAATGCAGACAAATGTGGAATAACCTGCCTGAGCAGGAGATAAGTTTCTGATTGCATTAATTACTGGTTTGCTTATGCCTGGCTGGGTGAAAATTTATACCCAGTGTACTCGTTCTCTTACACCGCTAATGGAATCGCAGATGTTCTTATTATGTAGATCCACTTCCAATAGTTTATTGAATTACTCCCACATTGCTCTGTGGCAATATTTCCCAGAGGCTTAATGCTCATGGTATGCATGTATGTGGAATTTCATTTCCTCTGTTTTAATTTGTTGTTTTTTAATTTCTGTTCATTTTCAGTATGGAAAAGAGGTAAATGGGGTGCTTTTTTTGGTCTAGGCATTATTATTTTACATATTTCTTCCCCCATCCCCCATCCCTCCTGTTTCTCTCCTCTTTGCCTCAAACAATCCCAGGTTTTTCTGCAGTTACCTGCCTTCTGTGTAATTGCAAAAATCTTATTACTCCTCTGCAGGCTCCTGTTTTCTGGGCTGCCTTGAGAGAATTTGCTCAGGGTTGGCCCACTCTGGCTTCCCATAGCTGTGAAATGCTGCTGGGGCTTTTCCTTTTGTTTAGAAGCAAAATGTTGGGTTTGATTGAAATCCATGGTGGTAAGCAAAGCTCCCCTCTGAACTGCCTATAGCCCCGCGAGGTGTTTTGCTGGAGCATATAGTTTAGTGCAATTTCATCTCTTTACACCAGATGTTAAATTTTACCTTGTAGGGTTGTACTAGTAAATAGTAAACCCAGCAGAACACGGTTAGACCTGCCTGGAAATCTTCCCTGGAGTCTCCAGGCTCGATGCAGTAATTACAGCTGATCCCAAAGTGTTGCCACTCACTGCTCCCCTCTTTGCCAGGCACTTCATAAATTAAGCTTTCAAACCACTTTGCCTAGTAAACAAGGTTTGCTCCAGCACAAGGAGGCAGCTGTGTGTACCCAGCCGTGGCTTTCTTGGTCGGGTGCTGTGGTGTGTGCTCTGCTCAGGCTCTGGAGAAGTGGTTCCCACCGAGGACACAACCTGCCTTGTCCCCTGGCCTTCAGGCCCGTGCGCTGTGGGAGGGCACTAACGCTTTCCACTTGCTGCATCTTGATATTTGGAGTTATTTTAACCTGGGGGATGCAGTGAGCGGTGATAAGTTTTGATATTGGAAAAGCTTCTTCCAGTTTGGTAGCTTTTTGGAGATGTGTGGTGTGGTTTTTCACATTTAGAAACGTTTTTTGGTAGGATGGCAGCAGAGCCAGGGTGCCCAGCGGGCGAAGGGCAAGGTCTGTGTGCCGGGGAGAGGTGCATTCCTGCTCAACAAAACTGAAGGGTTTTTTGCTTTATCAACATGAAGAGACGTTGGACAAACCTCATGAAAGTAGTATCAGCATTTTCTGTGGTGGTTAGATGGAAACTCGATGGCCAGCTAAATTAATGGATGTTCCAAAATAGTGTTTCTGGTTTGATTTTTTTTTTTTTCACTGAACCATCTCTTAGAGTTTAGTTTCCACCCTTACAAAAACCAGCAGCTTCTCAGCCTGGTGCTATGGGCTGCTGTAGGCCACTTTGTTTGCTTGGCTTCAGGTTTTGCACAGTGTCTGCCCCAGTAATCATGTTTTATCTTTTAAAAAGGCCCCGCTAGGAACAGTTTGCAAAAGAAAAAAGGTTGTAGATAAGTAGCTGTTACTGTGAAGTAGGTATTTGGGAAGGCAGGCAATTAGGAAGGAAAACTCAAGATAACTGAAAACCCATAGCAGATGTGCCTCAGGGCAGTGAGAAATATTTTAGTATCAGTAGAACAGAATAAATTTCATCAAGGGTGTTTATATTACTGGGAAAGGTTAAAGAAACCAACTGATTGGTAATAACAATAGCGAAGTAGTTCCCTGTGTTTGGGGAGAAGCTGGATGCTGAGCCCTCCGGGAGGAGGCCATGGGCATACCTCCCGTTGCACTGGTGAGGAGGGAGGGTGCTAAACACAGGGTAACATTTTAAAGTCTTTGAAACTGGAGCAAGATTGGAACCTGTTTGTTTAAAACAAGCTGGCAGAGCAGCTTTCTGAATCCTGGCTGCTCATGTGTAATAAATCTGGGAAGGGGGAAGGAGTTCCAGAAGTTTGGGAAAGCATTTATGTTGTAGCAGTGTTTTAGAATAGAGTGGGAACAGGTAACCAAGAGGCAGTTGGGATGAACCTCCGTCCAGAGCAAGAGCTGGGGAAGCTGGTGTGTTTGTAAATCAATGTCCAGTTAAAGACAGAACATGCTCAGTGATCCGTGTGCTCTGATGGAAAGCAGATCATGTCCGAAAAAGTCTTCAGATTGTGGTTTTTAATGAGATTCCTGTGCTGGTTGCCAAAAGTAACTGCGTTGACATCACATACCTGGATCCCAAGTGGGTTCCCTGTTGTTGACCCAACACTGCTGCTCCTGGGAGGCAGAAGAGGCTTGGCTTTGGGAGCAGGAGTGTGTTGGGTTCATGGGGCTCCTGGGCAGAAAGGTCTCATCTCTGATATATCCATCATGGTGTACTTGAATGTCTCACCACTGGGAGCTGGTAGGCACTGGGCTGAGAAATAGCCTCCTGAGCAGTTTTTGCAGAATGATGGAATTGTAGGGGTTGGAAAGGGCCTTCTGGAGATCATATCTTCCAACTCCCCTGCCACAGCAGGGTCAGCCAGAGCAGGTTGCACAGGAACATGTCCAGGTGGGGTTTGAATGTCTCCAGAGAAGGAGACTCCACCACCTTTCTAAGCAGCCTGTTCCAGGGCTCTGCCACCTTCATGGGAAAGAAGTTTCTCCTCATGTTTGGATGGAACTTCCTGTGTTCCAGCTTCTCTCTGTTGCCCCTTGTCCTGTCACCAGGCACCACTGAAAAAAAGTCTGGCCCCATCCTCTTGCCACCCCCCCATTAGGTGTTGCTCAGCATTGATGAGGTCCCTTCTTAGTCTTCTCCAGGCTGAACACCCCCAGGTTTCTCAGCCTTTCCTCAGCAGAGAGATGCTCCAGTCATCTCCAGATCATCTTTGTAGCCTCTGCTGGACTCTCTCCAGCAGTTCCCTGTCCTGGAATTGAGGGTCCAGAACTGGACCCAGTGCTCCAAATGTGGCCTCCCCAGGGCAGAGCAGAGGGAGAGGATGACCTCCCCCAACCTGCTGGCCACACTCTCCTTAATGCACCCCAGGAGACCATTGGCCTTCCTGGCCACAAGGGCACATTGCTGCCTCGTGGGCAACTTGGCCACCAGGTCTCCAAGGTCTCTCTCCACAGAGCTGCTTTCCAGCAGGTCAGCTGCTTTCCAGTGGGTCAGTTTTTGTGGTATCTGATCTTTGTGTGCTGTCAGTGTACCCAGTCCCTGCCCTCTCGCTGTGCGAAGGGGGCAGGATCTCCATTTCCATTTCACTGATCCGTACTACGTTGAGTAAGTTGATTTAGAAAGTGCCATCTGATACCTCTCAAAAATAGATACCACTGGAAATGTGATCCACACAGTCCCTAAACACAGGGCCATGGAGTAGTGCTCTGGTGTCTGTGGGACAAACTCAGTTATTCCCCAGTTTGCCCATGAAGAAGGTGGTGGGAGTCATAGCAAAATCTGACCAGAGCTGTCCCACTGCCTGGATGGAGCTGATGTCTCACGAGCTGTGACTTGGGAGAAAATATTAAGTAACTTAATACTGAAATTTGGCTTTGCTGAGGAGGCTGATGGAGCCAGGGTAGTTTAGTCGGGACAAGAGAAGGCTTTGGGATACCTAAGAGCAGATTATAAAGAGGGCAGATACAGGCTCTTCGCTGAGGTGCACGGCAGGAGGGTTGGCAGGGTTCATCAGCTGAAAATAACAGGAGCTTCTGTCTTGGCACGAGGAGAGGTGACTGTTTCTGTCCGTGGACAGTGAAGCAGTGGAAGAGGTTGCCCAGAGAGGTGGGGGAGCTTCCATCCTCAGAGGATTTTAAGACCTGGGTGGACCAAGTCCTGTCTAGGCTGCTCTGAAATTGGTGCTAACCCTGCTTTGGGCAGGAGGTGGGATTAGATGCTCTCCTGAGGATCTCCTCCAGCCTGAATAATTTTGTGACTGGGTAACCTGAGCTCCTTCTGAATGCGAGTTGGAGTCCAGTTAAGTAAAAGGCTTTGGTGGAGCCCCTTGAGAATGGGGAGGCAGGAAGGTGGTTTAGATTGAGTGCTCTTAATACTCCATCTGTCATCTCTGTGGTTAACATGTCATATATATGGTTGCTATGTGAGGCTCTAGCAGTGGAAGATTGTAGGTCTTGAGAGGACTATTGCTAACTTGTAGTTGATATGTTTTAAGGGTAGCTAAAAAAAGTAAGCAATCTCCTCCAAAAAAAAAAACCAACCAACCCAAAACCACCAAAAAACCCCACGAAAAACCGAACAAAACCAACCCCAAACAGAAAACCACCCCCAGAAAAGGCTGGGGAGAGATGGCAGTGTCAGGGCTAGAGTGACAATGTCAGTGTGCTGTGTGGTCTCTGGTGCCTGTTCTGTGTGGGAGGGAAGGTGAGGGCCAGCAATTGCTGCTGCTTTGGGGCAAGGAGAAAGGGGGTAGTTGGTAACTTCTTGTGCACATCTTCTGTTCTCCTGCCACTTCTGTCATACAGAAACAGTGGGAATGGAACCTGGAAGCGGCCCCCCGGTTGAGGACACGTGTATTCTGGGGTGCAGGAGGCTCCCCCTGCCCTTGGCTTTAGGTTTCCTGGGGTACAGCATGTGTTCACGTCACAAGGTGCCTGGGCCATGTGAAGCACCTCCAGGTTCCTCATTTGAGATAAGGACAGAGAACCCTGGCCCTGGGGTCAGTGGGGAAGGGTAGCTGTATTTTTTGGAGTAGCTGAGCTAAGAACCACTCATTATTAGTACATTTAATTGTGTTTCCTTATATTTGGCTTTGTCTTTCTTATGGCTTCTAATTTTGGCCTGGTTCCTTTGATGGATTAACTTGGTTTTGTGCATTTATCTATAAATCTGGCTTTGTGACAAAAGTGCTCTGTGCAGTGCCATAAGCCAAGGACACCCCACTCCTGTGGGATTGGGGAACGGGCAATGGGAAAATGCCAGAGGATTTGTGGGTTTCCAGCTCCTTTTCAAAAGCGCCCACAGCTCTGTGGGTTGTAGGTAAGGTACAGGCTTGGGTCCGTGGGCTGAACCTTCTCCCAGTGTTAAATGCTTGTCATGGGTAACTGAAATGCTGTTTTCCCCCTAAAATTTAGCAAGGGTGAGGTGGCTACAACATGGAAAACGAGGTTCAGACCCTCCTTCTCAGCCTCAGGGCAGTCCTGTCACCCACCCCTCAAGAGGGTGACCACAACCAGACCTCAATGTTCCTATTCTTCTGCCGCTGTCTCAGACCTATCTCTGTGGTGTCCCTGTCCCCACCCCATGTGCCACTCCCATGTGTTGTGGTCCCTTTCCTAGCCCCGTGTGTTCTTGTGTGTCTGTGGTGACGGGTCTCCAAATGCCACCTCAAAGATCACGCTGGAGCCTATTCCCGAGTTACTTTTCCCATTGCTGTGTCTCTCTTCTCACATGCACCCTTTTACCTAAAATCTGGTTGCTTATTTGTCCAGCCTTGTTGCTGGTCTGGGTATCGTGCTGTGGGGTCACTGCTCCTGCCTTATGTTCCCAACTACATTCCTAATGGTGCCGCGGGTTTCTGCTCTTTCTGGCTGTCTCTGTTGGTGCCTGTATCCAAAATCTCCTGTTGCAGTCTCACACTTCACTCTGGGATCCTGCTGGGCCTACCCAGCTCCCCAGCTAACGGTCTGGTGCAGTGATTTTTGGTGTAAATGTCCACGTGCCACCCGTGTGTCATGCAGAGACCTGTCCCCATGCTTCCTGGTTGACTGAATCTAGGGATGGCCAAGAGAGATCATGGGCCAGGGTGACCTAAGGAAAATCTTCTCGCAGGGCTCCTGCACACTTGGCAAGGCTGTCCTGGAACTGGTCCCATCCATTCACCCTCTAGTGGCCCTGCTGGAATGGAAGGGTGTCTTCTCAGGCCAGCAGCCCTCCTCTGCTTTTTCCAGTCTAATGGCAGTTGGTTTCATGAGAAGAGGTTGCCTTTCCCCATGAGTGCTCTCCCCACACACCCTTGGCGTGGTGCTAACAGAGCTGCAAAGGCAGGATCATCGTTAATGGTAAATAGGAGCATATAGGGAGGAGATGACTGGGGCTTGAAAGGCCTCCTAAAACCCCCAAAATGATAGCAGCATGAAGTATTGGAATTGTAAACTAAGCAAAAACCTTTTAAGAAGCGATCAGAATCCTTTCTGCTGAGTATTTTCATCAGCGAATTCTGTTTGGTCCAAACTGGAGCTCTGTGGGTCCTAAGTGTGTGCTCCAGAGGAAGACCTGCATTTGGGGTGTCTCTGGTTAATTCTGGGGTGAAGAGAAATGCTCCACTGTCACTCTGGAGCCAGAAGAATGGAAATCACACTTTCCAGCCTCTGTTTCTTCAGGCTTCAGACATTGTCCCAATTAGGAGCTTTACTGTTTCCTCTTTGAATTCCTTGAGGAATGCTAGGAGATACTGTCCAGTACTCCTGGCTGTTCCTGAGCCTCTTCTGAGGATACTTTGCTTCATGATAAATCCTCTTGTAGCACATACAGAGTGCATCATACACACAGCTATGAGTCTTGATCGTGGCCGCGGTGCTGGGCATCTGTAACGGGGTTCCTGCACCAAACCCAAAGCTCCCACTCCCAGGTAATGATCTGCGAAGGAACCAGTTAAAACAAATGCCTGTTTCGGTTGGGATCTAGAGAGGCTTGCAAACATGCCAGGCCTCCATAATATGGATCTCTGGAGGGAGAACAGGGCCTGGAGAAGCTCCAAGTCCCACCTTCGCCATGCACATCACTACAGAATAGCTCCCTCCTGCGCCCGCTGTGCTTTCCTTGTAGGCCCCGAGCTTGGGCTGGGGACAGCGCTGGGTCACCACGAGCTGCTCCTCTGCAGAGAGATGGATTGGCTTTTCAGACATGGCATCTGCTGGGTATATTGGGAAAAAAACTGCCCTCTTTTGCATTTCTTAATTTTTCAGCAAGCAGCTATTTTTTTTTCCACTCTGACAATGATTGTAACAGGATTTTATACTCCTGCAGCCAGCTGTTAGCAATTAGCAACTTGATCCATTCAGTCCTGAGAACAGAGTTTAACGCTTTCTTGCCTCTGTGAGGATGTTGCTAATCCTGTTCTTGCTGGTTTGGGGCTTGTGCTGGGGTTTTGGCACTTTCTGTGTATGTGTGGGCAGGTCAGAAAGAGAGGCGTGAGTACGGCGAGAGACTCTGACGCCGCTGAAAGAGCTACAAAGAGAGCTGTCGAGTTGTCCACCCGGAAAAAAAATCCTTAGGAGGATGATTTCCAAGCAGTGTGTAGAGAGGCTTGTATATGGTAGTGTATTTCCCTGTGTCCTAGCACTGGGAGGCGTGCAGTTTGGGAGTCCAGCCTGCTGCCACCTGAGATTTAGATTCAGCAGAAATCAGTATCGGTAGTTCCTCAAACAGCGGTTTCCGGCAGCACGAGCTCCTGAGTGGGGCTGAGGCGCCTCTGAATTACGAGGCAGGGGTGAGAAACACTCTTGGTGACCTTGCTTCAAGGGAACAGCAGCTGCTGTAGAGCTCTAGAAGATGAGAAATGACAGTGTTAGCTCCCTGTGTGCAGCACCTCTCCTGGGACTCCCAAACATGCGCTTTGGTGGTCCGGGTCTGGGAGCCAAGTGTGGTGGGAAGAGCAAACCCAGCGCAGCCTGAGCCCAGCTGCTGGAATCCCTGCGTGGGGCTGAACTGCTGGAAATGGTGTGTCACTGCCACGTACAAAGGTGAGGATTTGTCTCACCAAACTGTGGCCACCTGGGAATGATGAGACTAGTCCAGGCTGGCCATTTAGGTTCCCTTTGTCGTTCATGGAGATAAACACATCCCAAGAGGATGCATCCTGCTCATCTTGGACACCCTTTAGGCAAGGGCCAAATTCAAAGCCAGCTTTCGTAGGCACAGAGCTGCAGACAGGTGAGCTCCAGAGCCAGCTTTGAAGATTTCCTTGTCTTTCCTGGAGGCCAGGCTGGTCTCTGTGGCCACACCTTCCAGTTTTGGTTTGCAGTTCCCTCAAGCCACACCATTTTCTGCTTGATCTGCTGAGCTCCACATGCCCGTCCAGTCCTGACAAGCCCTTGGTTTACAGGGTGCTGGCTGTGACAGGGAACGGCTGGAGAGGATACAACAAGGGGCTATGAAGACGATGAGGAGACTAGAGCATCTTGGGCTGGACATGAGGATAAAATTCTTCCCAGCAAGAGTGGTCAGTCACTGGAATGGGCTGCCCAGGGAGGGGGTGGAGTCCCCATCCCTGAATGTGTTTCAGACTGGTTTAGAGGTGATGTTGGGGGAATCTGGTGTAGGGGAGACCTTTGTAGAGCAGGGCTGATGGTTGGACTCGATGATCCCAAGGGTCTTTTCCAACCTGAATGATTCCATTATTCTATCTCTCTGATGAGGAAAGGCTGAGGGACTTGGGTCTGTTTAGTCTGGAGAAGGAAGGCTGAGGGGGGACCTGATCAACATACTTCAAGGGTGGGTGTCAGGAGGATGGGGCCAGTCTGCTTTCAGTGGTGCCCAGGGACAGGACAAGAGGGACATAAGGAGCTCCATCTAAACATGAGGAGGAAACTCTTCACTTTGAGGGTGTCAGAGCCCTGGCAGAGGCTGCCCAGGGAGGTGGTGGAGTCTCCTTCTCTGGAGACATTCAAACCCCTCCTGGACATGTTCCTGTGGGACCTGCTCAGGGTGCCCCTGCTCTGGCAGGGGGTTGGAGGAGATGGTCTCCAGAGGTCCCTTCCAACCCCATGTCATTCTGTGATTCTGTGTGACAACTGTGGTGCCCCAGTTCATACCTGTCCTCCAGTACAGGTTGCTGGCTTGGCACAGGAACTGGTGTGGTGCTTGGGCATTTCTGTGACTTTCCTTGTCCCCAGCCCGTTCCTTCCTGTTACCTTCTACATTCTGATGGCTGTGTTCAAGTGGTTCAGTGATGTGCAGATACAATAGGTGTGATTTAAAACATGGCCTGGGCTCTGCAGAAAGCAGTCGGGTGCTTAAACTGTGGTGTTTGGGCTGTACCTGGTGGAATGAGATAATGCTGCTCTTTGTGCTGCTCACCACACTATTATACTGTAGCTCTAGTGGTGGCCATTGTCATGACTTGTTTTATGTCATTTTGAGAGGATACAAACTTAGCACAACTACTCTTCTGTCAAAAGCCAGAATCCTCTCGTTGAGACTCAGCTCAGCCCTTTTCACTCGGGGCAGCAGCCGATCCTGACTGTGAGCCCTGTGCTTTTGGCAGAGTATGGGTCCTTCATCCCCAGGCTCTGCTGCAGCATCTGCTTCCCTGCTCTTGAGCCTTCTTCACTGGCCTTCTGGACCCAATGTGACTCCAAGGCATTAGAACACTTAGTGATGTGTAAACCACTTCGATTAGATACTAGAAATAAATTCTTGACTGGGAGGGTGGTGAGAGCCTGGCCCAGGTTGCCCAGAGGAGCTGTGGCTGCCCCATCCCTGGAGGGGTTCAAGGCCAGGTTGGAGGGGGCTCGGAGCAACCTGGTGTGGTGGGAGGTGTCCCTGCCCAGGGCAGGGGGGCTGGAACTTGATCTTTAAGGTCCCTTTCAACTCTAAGCAATCCATGTCTGGAGTTGCTCTCATTTATTTTCTTTAGCTCAACAGTGGGCTCTGGTCATCTCCCAGTGACGTCCAATTACTGTTCCAATGCTCTCTGGCCACCCTTAACCCTCGCCAAGTCAGGGGGAAATCCAAGGGTGTTTTTTGGTGGGAGCCAACTTGTGTCTTTACAGATGCCTGATCCTCTCCCTGTTTGCCAGGCTCTGTTACTGGCCCCTGAAGGGGTGATGAGGGCATAGGGTGTGTATCTATGCCCTCAGAGTGTACCTCTGCCATCTGAGGGCTCCAGCTGAGAAGTTACCTGGAAGATGTCTCCAAGCTGCTGTTCTCCTGCCAGGGTCTCCTCAGTGACCTGCAGCTCAGTTCAGTGGCTTGTCCAGAATGGGAGACCCAAGGATGGATCTTCTCCGGTGGTGGACCACTGGAAGAGGTTACCCAGGGAGGTGGTTGAGGCCCCTTCCCTGGAGATGTTCAAGGGGAGGCTCAGCGAGGCCCTGGGCAACCTGGTCTAGTTGGGGGTGTCCCTGCTGACTGCGGGGAGGTGGGACTAGATGAGCCTAGAGGTCCCTTCCAGCCTGGACCATCCTATGATTCTCTAGCCCATACTGCACCTACAGTAGCCCAGCAGAACTGGGCAGATCAGGGGCATGGTCAGGTCACCCCATACACCACCAAACTGCTCTCTGCTGCATTTCCCATCACCTCCTCCAGGAGTTATAGTAACTGTAACCTATATAAGCCTTAATGTTCATGATGCTTTACTTTCTCATGTCCTGTGGGAGAGGAGTCTCCCACGGTGCTGATCTCTCTGCAGTTCCCTTTGTGAGTCCTGCTCTGGGGCCTCTGGGACACCCCAGCAAATTGCCTGCACAGATTAATATGCAGCAGGTCTGTCTTCAAGCCCTTTCCAAAGTTCCTCTCTGTGTGGCTACCAGAGGTCTCTGCTCCATTGTACGTGCAGTCTGTCATGGGATGGTGGGAACTGGTGTGTTTGCATCAGAGATCACCCCTTTCCATAGTGGGGGGGCGGGAGAAGATGCCCTTGGATGCGCACACAGCTTGAGAGTGCTTGGTTAAACCCTCTTCTCCGATTTCCAGACCCTCCTGCTGAGATACGGGCTGCCTTTTCTCTCCCATGCTTTGCTTTTGCACGCTCACCGCCCAAAATGCCACAAAATCGCAGAACCTCGTGGTCACCCTCCTCCCAGCTTTGGCCTGGGGGGGGCTCACGTGGAACACACGAGGTGGATGAAGCAGGGAGGGGTCCTGTTTTTTTTGTGTGTTGTTGCATGGCTGGGCACAGCATCCACCCATCGTTAGATTCCCCTCCTGCACGAGCATTTGGCTCTTTTTCCCAAGAAGGCCCATAGTTGTTTTTCAGGCTCAGAGCCATCTTTTCTGATGGAATCCAGCAGGGACAATGGCCAGTAGCAAATCCTTAGGAAAGAGAATAAAACCAGGGCAAGCCTCAGTGATTCTGACCCTGGTTTGGCTTCTGGGCGTCTAGCAATCTGCGGCTGGGGATTTCCTGAGCCAGAGGCTTTTACCTTTTGGATTTAGGAAGCGGTGCTGTATCCTTCAGTTGTGAATATATCCAATTGTCTTGGTACCCACGGCAACTCACAGCTCTGACTTGTACAGTTTAATTATGTTGGGTGGAAAAAGCAAAGCCTTTTGTTACAAATCCTGGAGCCAGTGGCAGCTGCTCGGTGGTGCCCGTACGCGTGTACGTGCTGGCGTAGCGATGGTCCCTTTTTTTATCCTCTCTTCCTTTACTAAGAAATCCTGACATTCAATTTTGCCTCTTTTACTACCACTCTGAGGATTCTCGAGCAAACACCCTCTGGCTCTGGCAACTTTTCAGTTATTGATTCTGTTTTCTTTTCGCCTGACCCTTCAATATGAGACAAAGCTTCTAACCTGCCTTCTGTAAAGCTGCCCTCCAGGATGGGAACCTCCCGAGGCTCTTTATAGTGAGTGTGGACACAGAGAATTCACATAACTTTGCTGATGTGACCTTGTGTTCCTCTAGGTGTTATCATGGCTTTCCACTGAAATTGCCAGCGTTTCAGCCCTTTGCTATTTTCCTTGTTTCCAAACAGGAAATGAAGTGTGCTTGCATGTGTGAGTTCACATGCTCTTCTGGCAGCAATGGGGACGTGTTGGGAGAGATTATTTTTGCCCTGATTTACACATTTATCTTAAGGTTCTGTGACAAGTTCCAGAGGACCCACTTGGCTGCTCGGAGTAGGCAGCTGGTGCAGATAGAGGTGGATAAACCCCGCTTGGGGAGCCTGGTTGGACTCTCTAGGTTCAGGGTAGATGCTGCTTCAGTACTTGTTAATATAACGTGGCAAGTGAAGAATCGACGTGGGCAGAGATTACTTTGCACTGGATTTGTTCAAGAGCAGTGAAGAGAGTATGTTTGCACAGAGGGCATGACAGCTGAGCTCCTAAAAGTTGAGCTGAATGAATAGCCTTCAAGATGGTGTAGGTACTTGGGGCAATCATTAGTTCCTCCCTGAGCCTCTGATAGGTCAGAGTAGGGCTGAGGTTAAGATGCTCTTGGGTGCATGGAAGATTGTCCAGCCTGTCCCGAGGCAATGACAACGGAGCAGCAGCACGGAGAAGCTCTGTCTTGGGAGGATTCTCATATTCTCTCTTTGATTTGTCTTTCAGAAATGTAGATGGCAGCTGCTGGCTTTGAAGGACTCGCACCCATCTGACCCTGCGCGGCGCCTCTGATTGCTACCATGATCTTCTGCATGCTACTGTTGGCCACACTGCCTGAGCCATCTGGCACTGAAGTCAACCCTGGTAGGGAGCTGCCAGGCTGGGAGAGGACTCTCATCTCCCTCCTTTCTTATGGTTGTTCTCAGCCTTTCTTTGCCCTCTCATGGTGAATGCATATAAACATAACGAAAGCACGTAAAATTCCGAACTAACGTAGTCCTGGAATGTTCTCCTCTGGACTGAGCTGGCCAGTCTTCCTTGAGATCTCCCTGAGCTGGAGAGGGACTCTTTGTCAGGGAGTGCAGAGACAGGACAGGAAGTAACAGCTTTAAATGGGAAGAGGGGAGATTTAGATTAGGTACCAGAAAGAACTTCTTTGCTGTGAGGGTGCTGAGGCACTGGAACAGGTTGCCCAGAGAAGCTGTGGATGCTCCATCCCTGGAAGTGTTTAAGGCTAGATTGGATGGGGCTTTGAACAAACCTGGTCTGGTGGGAGGTGTCCCTGCCCAGGGCTGGGGGGTTGGAACTTGATGATCTTTAAGGTCCCTTCCAACTCTAACCATTCTATGGTTCTATGATCTGTGCTGGACTGAAACAGTTNCCTTCCAACTCTGACCGTTCTATGATCTGTGCTGGAGTGAAACAGTTCTCCTGAGCATCCCAGGAGGGCTCAGGCACATGGATATACTCCTTTCTCTTCGCACCTAGAGGGTCCATGTTCTCAGCAGGCCTGTCTTGAGCTCTGGTCATCTCTTCATGAGTTTGACCATGTGGCCTGCAGAACAAACCTGGCTCTAGACTGGCTCAGAGATACTGTGCTCGCTGTGGAAAGTAAATTATCGTAAGCCACAGCTTTCCAGATGGCAACGGGGGGTTCTGGAGAGAGAAGTGTGGAAGGAGAAGTAAAAACCCAACCTGGCACAGAGCTGGGGGGGGACAGGGATACAAGCCTATGAGTCCCTGTGGAGGGCATGACCTCTTATCCTACAGGATTTGGCAAGTTATGATGGAGATAAGACGATGGTCTGCAATATGTTGCAAAAATCTCTGCAATGAGATGGTTTGAGCTGGAGACACTCTGTGAAATAAATTAATCTGATCCTTTCCCAGCTTGGCTGAAGGGGTGGTGAGGCAGCAGCGCTCCCCTGAGGACCTTCCTTTGCTCTGCTGGGCCTTGCTCACTTCGTTTGGAGCCCTTTGGCTGGCCCTGACCCTGCTCTGGCCTGTAGATACCTGCAGAGATTTGAGGGCTGCAGCCAGCCAGATGTGAAGTGAGATCTGGGAGGAGCTCATCAGGCACCCCTGGGTTCCCCCGTATGCAGCCATGCCCTGTGCTGTACCCCCCTCCCATGTCCGACTTTGAACTGGGGTTGCCATCTGGTTCTGATGGTTAAAACCTAGTGGAAGAAGAGGGGAGATGGCAGCAAGAGGGTCAGGCACATGCAGGTTCATTTTGGTGGTGGTTAGCACAGGAGGTGGGACACTAGAAGGTGCTGGAGTAGCTTCCCCCCCATCAGATGCTGGGACGTGGGTGAGCTCTAAGCACAGGCTGTGATTCCACCCTCCTGTGGTTATCTTTTTCACCAAGAAATAAGCACAGAGCTTTTCTCACACTGCTCAGTTCTGCCTGTGACTTCCTCAAGCAGCTTTGTGTTCTCAGGTCCCTCTCTGTCCCAAGGGGCCACACTGTGGTGTTCCCCTCCCCAGACTCCCCAGAACACTCATGGCCCCGCTGATGCTTCTTGGCTCTGATGCCTGCAGGCTCTGTTGATTATCTTGACCTGATCTGCTCCAGGAGGGTCTGAAGCACCTCCTGCATTGGCTTCTAAACCAAAGGGGCCGCTTTGTGGATGATTTCAGACCTGTGTAGGAAGGATCCAGTGGAGTCCTTTTGCCCAGCGTCAGTTGTTCTGTCTCCCTGAGAGATGAGCTGTGACGTTTTTCTGAGCCTCGGTGCAGCAGGTGAGCGTGTCCCTGAGCGCGTAGTGAAGGGTCAGGGATGTCTGAGCAGGTGTCCTGGTGGCACCTAAACAGAACCCAAGGATGCTTTTCTTTGAGAGGATGTGTGTTTTGGTGGGAGCCTCATGCTGCTTGTGTTGATGAGAGCCACAGCCCACCCACAGGTGTGCCAGGGTCACTCTGGCTTCCCTCTGCCAGCCCTGGGTTTGTGAACTGATGGCTTTTGTTCAGGATTGCAGTTAAGTCCTGGCCCCCAAAGTCCTTCCCAGTTAGGTGACTCTCTGTCTGGCATTGCTTGACCTTTAAATAAGGTGGGACCAGACAGGGGTCCCACTGCAGAAAGACAAAATAACTTTCTGCTTTCAGATGAAGCCTCAGCCCAAATATCCTCAGATCCTTGCCCATCGTTGAGCAGCTCATGAGCTTTCCAGAACTAGATCAGATCATACTGGTCTGTGGTGGTACAGGTAAGAGTGAAGACAGCGGAGGCTTGTTTGGTTTACTAAACTTACCGGTCAGTACCAGAGCAAGGTTAGAGCTCTTGGTTGGATTTAAAAACCACAGTCATCCTGCTTGATCCCAGCCAGACACCAGTTGCCTCCCAGTGAATTCTCCTGTAAAGAAGCCTCTTAAGAAACCTCAGACATATGCATGAACGTTCCGGGGTGAGTCCAGAGGCCCAGCCAGCTTGGTGTCCTGGTTCTGGAAGAGGACACAGATGGGCAGCCACGCAGCAGGCTTTACCCCAGGCGTGCTCTCAGCTCGCTGCTCAGGAGCTTTCTGAGCTGGCCCTGGTGTTTTCACATGTGGCAGCTCTGTTTCATTCCCTGGTTTTTTGAGCCCCTGTGAACCTTTGCCATTCAGAGTGTTTAATAAGATTTGGGATGCATATGGTTTTTTGAACTCTGCTCCCTGATCTTTTGATGCCTCCTAGTTGTGTTTTTTTGAGAGACAGTGAGTAGTTGTTCAGGATATCAATTACTTCTGTCATACTTCAGTAATCTCTTTTGTAATGATGATCATTTCCTTTTGCATCACCTGTGTTGCCTTCTCTGCGTGTCGATGGGAGAAGGAAGGAGTAAGAGCTCTATTCCATATCAGACTGGCATCTCACCATGAGTACAGACAGTGGTGCAGCGGTGTTTTCTAGTCTGTTTTGTATGTATTCCCATCACTTGCTTTTTAAAAAAATGTTAAATAATCTGGTATCATCATCACACACTCACCACCCATCTCCTTTACAAGGTTATTTAGGAATATATAGAATATCAGATGTTCATTGACACTGTGCCTGGCACCAGCTGCAGCCAAACCCTGCTGGTGTTTCTACACTGAAATCTGGCAGGCAGCCCTTTGACCTGTGCTGGTTTATTCTGTGTGGTGGTAAGGAGGTGGGTTTCATGCCTGTCTTCTCTTAGAATCATAGAATCATTCAGGTTGGAAGAGACCCCTGGGATCATCAAGTCCAACCATCAGCCCTACTCTACAAGTTCTCCCCTACACCAGATCCCTCAACACCACATCTAATCTACTCTGAAACACAGTCAGGGAGGGTGACTCCACCACCTCCCTGGGCAGCTGATTCCACTGACTGACCACTCTCTCTGGGAAAAACTTTTTCCTCATGTCCAGCCTAACCCTACCCTGCTGCAGCTTGCAGCCATTCCCTCTCCTTCTATCGCTCATTGCCCGTGAGAAGAGACCAGCACCAACCTCTCTACAATGCCCTTTCAAGCAGTTGTAGAGAGTGATGAGGTCTCCCCTCAGCCTCCTCTTCCTCAAACTAAACAACCCCAACTCCCTCAATCGATCCTCATAAGCCTTATTCTCCAGGCCTCTCACCAGCTCTGTGTCCCTCCTCTGCACTCGCTCCATCCCCTCCAGATCTCTCTTGTGCTGAGGTGCCCAGAACTGGACACAAGACTCAAGGTGTGGCCTCACCAGTGCTGAGCACAGGGGGACAATCACCTCCCTACTTCTGCTGGTCACACTATTCTTTATGCAAGCCAGGATGCCCTTGGCCTTCTTGGCCACCTGGGCACACTGCTGGCTCATGTTCAGCCGCCTGTCGACCAGCACCCCCAGGTCCTTTTCTGCCAGGCAGCTCCAGCCACACTGCCCCAAGCCTGTAGCCATCCATGGGGTTGTTGTGGCCCAAGTGCAGGACCTTGTAGCCTCAGAACCTGGTGAAGAGCTTTATCCAGGTTTGGTACAGGAGTAGCAGCCCCAGAGAGAGAGGGAAAGGAGGGATCCCCAGGCAGTGCCCTGGCTGAGGGAAGGGCAGGCAGAGCTGCTGGCACGGCAGTGTGGCGGTGAGGATGCTGGCCACCGTGCGTGCCACCCTGGAGTGACTGGAGCATGTGTTGGCACTTGGCCGTGTCACTGCAGACAGGGGAGGAGCTGGAACTGCTGTGAGCTCAGAGGAAAAGGACAAAAAATCTATAGGAAAGTCCATTTCCTTTTTTTCTGGGACTTGCCATTGACTATGTTTTTGTCTTTTAATTGTTTCATGATTTAATCCTGTGTGACTTTCTTTTCACTCTGTTGTTGATCTCAGTCTGACAAATATCTCGCTTGCCTGTTTTGAATACTGAGCCTCAATGAACCCAGGAACCTTTTGAGTTTCCTGAAACATCTCTCATATTCCAAGATGTGTTTAAAATAACTTGTGTTGGGGAGAAAGCTTGGCCAGCCTGATTTCTGAGCCACATCTGCACTGCCTTTGGTGTATTGAGCTGTATTGAACTTGTGGCTTGAGCCAGTTGTGTCGGTGCTCCCTGGAGGCACCAAGTTGGAGAGCCTGGAGAAGAACTGGAGAGAAAAGCTTGCTCTGCTTGGGGCTGGAGGCAGGGACCAGACCAGGATGGGGCTTGAGCTCAAGGGGAAGCTCTAACCTGCAGAAGCACGAAAGAGCAGATACTTCCATAAACTTAGTCTTGTCTTCTGTAATAGAAGCTGTTTAACTTCTCACTTGTTACTGGACCATTGAAAATAATAATACTTCCTGTTTGGATGCAAGTCAAGCATCCACTTTATTCCAGGAGAAGAAAAAGCTTTAACAAATGCTTCCTTTTTATATCTCATCGTTCTTGATAAGTAATTTTTCATGGTAAAACTGGTCCATGGAGCCAGTAACAGTAACCCCCCAGGGTTTGGGGTTGGTGTTCTTAAAAATGTTTCTTCATAAGCTTTTGCTTTGCCAGGACTCTGCTGAATGACACTGACTCTGAGTGTGTTTCGTGGCTTATAATTGGAGTTTATGGTAATTTTGAAGTATGGGATCCTTTTTATTTGCATTCTCTCGTTTATGGTTACCGTGTTTATTCCCTAGGCACAATAGCCTTTTAATTAATCTTGTCTGGCAATTTTAGAAAGAATTGGTACTGATTTGTTTCTTTTCCTTGCTTGTGCTCCCCTTTCCAGCTATCTGCCGTTACCCCTTGGGTATGCACGAAGGGACGATACGAGACGAAGACATCACTGCTTCCAGCCAGTGGTATGATTCCACAGGACCCCAGTATGCACGGTAGGTTAGTCTCTCTGGCAAAGAAACGTAATCCTTTTCCTCTTCTACATATCCAGTATATTGTTAAGAAGTTCCTCACACTTACAAAAACCTATTTGCTTAGTTTGTTTGCTGGTTCCATATTAAATCTAATTAGTGCACAGTGAAGGACCGAGAGGCAGTGGTCATGGTCACCATGGTCACCAGCTGTAATACAGGAAATTCTGATTTGATCTTAAGGAAAAGAAAATAATCCTTCCCTACGAGAATGAAGTGGTGGGACAGGTACCCAGGGAGGTGCTGATGTCTCAGAGTTTGGAGGTTTTCAGGACTTGGCTCTACAGGGCCTTGAGCAACTCGCTGTTGCTGTGGAGTTGGCCATGCTGGGAGCAGGAGGTTGGACCAGAGATTGCTTCCAACCCCTCTCTTCTGTGAATAAACCTGTAACGGATTTGGGACTTTGAGGTCAGGTAGGGACAGTGCCCCTGGGATTCTTGTAGAGAGCCTTAAACTAAATCATAGGAAATCATTTACAAGGATGAACTTTTCAACAGCATCCTCTTGAGGAAATGGGCTGTGTCCGTTTTGACTCAAACCCCTGGAAACTGCAGAGTTAAGGAACTGTTAAAAAGCAGCTAAAGGCTTCTCTCTCAGTGGCAAGCAGTGCTACAGTCCTTCTTGGAAGCTGGGCTTTTTGGTTTTTCCTCATTTTGTTTCTCTGAGAGCTACTGAGGGTTTGCAAATACTTACAAGGGTGAGTGTCCTTAGAATCGTGTCTGCTGACGGTATCAAACAGTTTGGTGCAAGTCATGTGAATTTCAGGTTAAAACCCTAAAGTTTTTAGGATTAATTTGGACATTCCAATTAATCATAGAATTTGCCTAGTGGTTATTTTATTTTTTTCTTGGCCTGTGGTAGACCAAAGATTCTGAGTGTCATGTGTTTTAATGGAGTTTGAACAAGCCTGTGGCTCTGAAAGCTGGAAGACTTAGTCTCAGTCTCTGGGCTATGGCTTATCTCCAGCTCTTCAGGCATCACTTGCCATCTGTTCCCATCATCTCAGTGCCAGGGCAGCTGGATGTCCACGGGGTGAAGACATGAAGGCACCCCCCAGCTGACTTTTTGTTAGAGGTCATAGTTGTCCTGTGCAGATGTCTGTCCCTGTCACTTCACTGTCACCTTTCCTGCCTTTCTTATATCTACTCTTACGTGCTACTTCACCGTACACAAACAGCTGACCATCCTGAGACAAAAACCTTCTCTAGGCTGTGCCTTGACCTTGGGTGTCTCCTGAGTACTGCCTGCCTTGATGTGTGGGGTGGGCACTCGCTGATCCCATCAGTTACAGATGGGGTAGTCGTCCCAGAGATAAAGGCACCTCAAGGCCTTGCTCTTTGCTAAGAGATCCCTGTTGCTAAAAAGCCCACACGGTCATTTTTGTGTCAGGGTGAATTTTTCATCCTTTTAAACTCTCACCACCTTGTGGCTTAGCACCACTGAGCCCACAGAAGACAAGGTAAGGCTTCCTGTAGTGGCTCCACCTGCTGATGGCTCCAGCACTCTGCTCAGCCCCCAGTCTCCGAGGTTAAAAGCATTGATCTTTGCAGCTGGTGCCATAATGTTCAGTTTTGAAGCAGAGACCTAGACATCATACACCTCGCAGTGTCTTGCACAAGCAGCTCTGCTGACCGAAGGAGAGGTGAAAGTTGTGTTGAGATGACCCAGAAGAATTTGTAGGTGGGCAGAGCTTTTCTTTCTGAAATGTATTTTTAAGATGGCTCCTCTCTGTGCTTTTTAGAGCTGTAGGAGGAGGTCAGGCCTTACAGTATGGGGTTTAGGAGAGGTGAGTATGTGTTTCACCAGCAAGGTGCTAAAAAGCAGTCAGTGTGCAATTACCTACCGAGGAGCATCGTTGTTTCCAGTCGACAGGAAAGTCTGTGTTTGGGAAAGAGATTACTCCAATAATTAATGAAAGGTGTCTCAAATGGAGGGAGCTGTTCTGAACAGGGCAGAACTGGCTACAGGGCTCTGATAAGTCTCAATTGACCAATACCCTAAAGGGGAGAGCTAATTGGTAGCCAGCTCAGGTCTTTCTTACGTGCTGACTTGGTTTCCTTCTCCCAGTTTTCAAAGTTTCAAGGTGTTCCCTCTGTTACAGGGAAGGCTGGATCCCTGGAAGTGGCATTTTTGTAATGTGTGTGGGTTTCTCCTCAGGTTACAAAGGGAAGAGGGGGACGGAGCCTGGTGCCCAGCTGGCTTGTTGCAGCCAGAAGACGTACAGTTCCTTCAAATTGACCTTCACAAGCTCTTCTTCATCACCTTGATTGGGACTCAGGGACGACATGCCCGTGCCACAGGCAAGGAGTTTGCCCGTTCTTACCGGATTGACTACAGCCGCAACGGGGAGCGCTGGATCTCCTGGAAAGATCGCCAGGGCAAGAAGGTGAGTGTAGTTGGAACCAAATCTTGGTGCAGACAGAAGCTGAGTCATCAAGAACCAGCCTGTAGAAAGCATGTCCTCTATGTACTGCCCAGTGCATTGGACTTTATCCTGACTCTTCGCTGTCAGGCATTCAGCATCCCCTGCCTTAGTCACGTGTTTGCTGTGACGTTGGACTGTTACTCCCTCGACCTGATCCCCAAAATCCCAGCCACTGCCATGACTGAAAGCTGTGGCTCTTCATCAACATTCTGTCCATGTTTGGAACATTGTGGGAATGTCCCTCTACAAGCCAGACAACTTGCTTCTAAATTGGAAGCTGCAAAGCAGATGCCTGCTTTGGGGTTAAAAAAGAGGGAAAGGGTGGCAGAGAACGGTGATGGGTTTCTGGAGGTCTGATAGTGGTGGTTAGTGTAGGGAGGAAGGAGTTCGGGGGATAGGAAATGAGCACATGTACTCAAAAGAAGCTTCCCCGCTCACCACAGTTGTCTCCTGCTGTCCCCAGATCTGAGCACCCAGCTCAGCCCTCTCTGGGCTCTGGTTGTGTTCAAAAGCCTTTACGAAATTTTCCCTGGGCAGGAGACCCCTTCTGTCACCTGCAGCTCCTCTGACCTCCTCACCCTGCCTCAGGTTGGCTTGTGGAGTCTGAAGACATAAGCCAGGCTAGAAAAGGTACTGGTGTGGTGGCGTTTTCTAGCACTGGGGGTGTTTTGGAAGTCACAGCGGGGTCTGTATTGCAGTGTTAATTAATAGCTTCTGGCTTGTTCAATAATTATCTGCTCACTCAGACCTGGCCATTTGGCTGTTACCATTATCTTGCCCGTCCCTCACATTACGGTGTGTGCTACAAACGCTGTGTTTGCAGGATGGGAGGGGAAGTTTAAGCTCCATGGGGCAACTCTTCTTCGTTGGTACTTCCTTAGGTGAACCTGTCTGTGCCTCGAGTTATAGCAGAATTCTGTTCAGAATTGAAGTGGTTACACGTCCACAAGCAGCTGAATGGCTTTTGCTGCCGCCCCAGTCCTGTGCAGAGCAGTGTTCTCAGGCCCTCAGGACTGTGCTAGTGTCGGGTGTTACGATTTAGTGTGGGTCAGTTTTTTGAAAGGTCTCCCTCTCAGGCCATAACAAGGGAATACAGCATCAGACACAGCTGATGACGCGCTTCGTTGGAGCCGTGCTCTGTTCTGTATGTGTGGAAGTCCATGTATATTCTGCCAGTGTGTGTACCTGCTCCCCACCACGTGAGACCAAAAGGTTTCCCTCCTGATATCCTTAGAGAAGATGCTTCTGCTCCTCTGCTCCTGCTGTTGAGGACGTGACACACAGTGGGGTGTGATTCCTGCCCTTTCAGCTCCTCGGTAAAATTACCTTCTATAAAACATATTGTTCAAAATGTGTCACCAGTGGCTAGTGGCAATTCTGTATTTTACAAGTGGCCAAATAATTTGGTAAAAACATCCTGTAACATCATTCAAGCCTTGGACTGAGATGCAGGTGGAGATACAGAACCCTGATCTACTTACTTGTATGCATTAGGGGGAGGGTCCTCCAGTCCTGCAGTTGATAGATTCCAAATCAGACTTCAGAGTGTGACTGTGTGAGCCCTTCTTGCTGTGTCTCTGCCCAAGGAGATCACATGGATAGTTTCAGTGTAAAAAGAAGAAAACCAGACCAAAATAACCCTCAAACAACAGAACAACCCCAAAATGTGAAACCAAAATCCAGTCCCTTTGCTGTGCTGTTACATTTCAGCTCACACAGGATGTTGCATCACTAGACGTGTAGCACGTGCTGCTCCTCACCAAGAACGTCACCTTGAGCTCTGGTTTGCTCAGTAAAGGTAAAGGCTCAGGTTGCTGCCCCTGTCCCCTGGTCTGTGACACCAGTTAAGGACAGTGCTCTCCACTGGCACTAATGTTCCATGGCGCAGCACTGTCCATCCTGGTCTCTTATAGACTTCTGGCACCAGCCATCTACAGCTGCTCACCAGCAGCACCACTTTGTTCCTGGTGGTGTTGGGGCTCTTGACTGGCATCAGTAGTTGCCGGGACTGGAAACTGGTGCCGAGTTTGTTCCCCACACAGCTGTCACTGGGGTTTTTGGCCCTGAGAAACCGGGTTGTGCTCAATAGCAGCAGCCCCACCTTGTGGAGGTGCTGTGCAAAGTGCTGCTTCATCTCTCGGATGTCCATCCAGGACAGACAGAAATGGCAGCTCTCCCACTGCTGAGCTAGTGCAAATGTACCTTTTGCTGAGGGAAATGGCTGAGTAAGTTTCTCCTCTTACTCTGTCCACGTAGGACTTTTTGGCTTGTCGTATCTGCCATCCCCCAAGGTTCCCCAACAAGTGGGCAACTCCAGGTGGATCTGTTCAACTCCTGTATGAAGATACAGGATATTCTACCTTATGCTGGCTCCTCTTGGGTTTTATTTCCTATCAGTAAGGTCCTGTGGAACCAGCTTAGATGGCTTCCAGGTGTTCTATCTTAGGCCATCTGACAGCTGAAAGGGTTAATCACTGTCACTTGGTTCCTGAAGTCAGGGATATTTATAAGTCCTTGCTTCATTGGAAGAAGTTAGGGGTGTTTCTCTTGGGAAGTAGGATCTTAAGAGGCTGCAAATTAAAAGCCTGCTGAGAAGCTGAGGAGGATGAGGAGGTGAGCTTGCTCTTTGGGCTTCTGTTTTCTTTGGTCAGCTCCTGGGACTGTGCACCCTTGTAGAGCTGTGCAACCAGGGGCAGGACACTGTTTCACAGCTATCCTGGTGCAGTCCAGAAGACCACCAGATGTGACTGGCTCTTCTTCTGGGAGATGCAGTCTTCTAAGTGGCTTCCAATAAGATGTTCCACTCTCAAGAGACTCTCCACCCACATTCACTCTCTGGAGATCCTCCCAGCTGCCATGAAGAGGAAGCCACCTTTCTGCTCCCTCATCAGCCTCCCATGTCTTTTAAATTGTCTGTACATCAGCACTTACAACCCATGTGGTCTTTTGAGTAACCTCAGTCTCTGATTCATCCTTCTCACCGATAACATCTTTGAACAGGAGGCAAAACACTTAAAATTCAGACTTTTGCTGTCAAAAGTGTTCTTATTCTGTTCCTAGATGTCTATAGCCTTTAAAAAAGAGAATCTCTTGGATGCTTTTGGCCAGTGCTGGGGCATTGACAGCTTTGGCTGTTTCCACACCAGCTGTCAAAATCAGTGGTGGACTGTGCAGAGCAGTGGTGAAACAGGGGACAGGGAGAGTGAGAGCCCCTGCTGTATCAGACTGCATTTCAGCTTCCTGGGGTGACTGAGGCAATGCCAAACACTTCAGTTGTAGATGTCTGCCTTGCAGCCGCTTGCACCTTCATCCCCCCAAACGCTGCAGCACCTGGAATTTTGTTGGCTCATAGAAAGAGGGCATCAGGGCCCTCTGCCAGGTAACCAGTGATGAGGGCAAGAGCTCAACCTGCTGTAGCGTACATGGGAACTCACTTAAAGAAGGTGATATGCCCCTTACTGGAGCTTTCTGCAACATATAATCCATGTGTACGTTCCTCTCCCACCCACCTTTCTCCTCTCCCTCAGAGTAGTGCCTGGTATGGGCCTGCAGTGGACAGGAGGTGACATGGCAGCACCCTTCACCCCAAAAGCCATGTGCCAGGTAGGAGGGGAGCAGCAGCAGCTAATCCTCTGCAGGTGCTGCCTGGGAAAGCTGCCCAGTCTCAAATGATGGGGTGCAAGTACATCACTGTACAAACCAACAGCACGACAGGGAGAAGTTGCTGGTAAGGATCTCTCTTCTCCAGGTGATCCCAGGCAACATCGACACTTATGATGTGGTCTTGAAAGATCTTCGGCCCCCCATCATCGCACGTTTTGTGCGGGTGATTCCCGTGACGGAGATGCCAATGACTGTCTGTATGAGGGTGGAGCTCTATGGCTGTGTCTGGTATGGTAAGTAGCCATTCCTCTGCCTGTCACAGGAAAAATAGTCCTTCAACAACCCTGACCGGGACTCACCTGCGTCCCCACGTATGCAGAGGGAATCCCAGGCCCACGGAACTGCTTCTGTTGGTCCACAGCATAAATAAAAAGGATCATATGGACAGAGATGAAGGAAGAGAGATCTGGGGGGGCTGGAGCAAGGGCAGAGGAGGGACACGGAGCTGGGGAAAGGCCTGGAGAATAAGGCTTATGAGGAACGAATGAGGGAGTTGGGACTGATTAGTTTGAGGAAGAGGAGGCTGAGGGGAGACCTCATCACTCTCTACAACTGCTTGAAAGGGCATTGTAGGGAGGTTGGTGCTGGTCTCTTCTCACGGGCAATGAGCGACAGGACAAGAGGGAATGGCTGCAAGCTGCAGCAGGGTAGGGTTAGGCTGGACATGAGGAAAAAGTTTTTCCCAGCAAGAGTGGTCAGTCAGTGGAATCAGCTGCCCAGGGAGGGGGTGGAGTCCCCATCCCTGACTGTGTTCAAGAGTAGGTTGGATGTGGTGTTTGGGGAATCTGGTGTAGTAGAGTAGGGCTGATGGTTGGACTTGATGATCCCAAGGGTCTCTTCCAACCTGAATGATTCTATGATTCCAAGGCTGCTGCTGCTGTGTTTCTGAGGTATATGGCCTTCTTTTTTAGATGGTTTGGCATCCTATAGCATCCCTGAAGGAGGGACAATAGCGGCTCCTGGCTTCCCCATCGTGTATCTGAATGACTCGACCTATGATGGCTACCAGGAGCGCAGGTGGGAGAAGTCGTCCCGTTCTCTCTCTGTCACTGTGCAAACGATCTCTTCTTTCCTACTGACCTTGCCACTAGTACCTTGTATCCCAAATGCCTCTTTGAGGTCTCCAGAGCTGCAGGCCAGCCTATTAGTTCTCCAGAGTGCTGTGGCTTTGTTATTCCAGGCCCATGACACTTTGTTAGTTCCTCCTTTTAAAGGAGGGCGTGGGCTCAGGGAGCACCAGACCCAATTCCCCCAGGTGCTGGCTGGCCAGGAAGGAATTATTTTCTTTTGTTATTGGAAGTTCCTTCTCTTTAAAGAGTGTGTCCTTCTACAGCTGAGTGCTGGTTTTCCTCATAAGCTTCCATCTTTACGTGCTGTGATGACACAGTTCTGATGTGTCTGACTGCCTTAAAGCCCTCATCGCTCTTGGTCTCTAATTGTGACCACGTTCATTCCACTGATTTCTTTGTGGGTTCAGCACAGCCCTAAGCTGTCATTGATACTGCAGATTATAAGGTGCTGCTACTCTTCTGTTGCCCCAGAGTGGAGTGGAAGAGCTCACGGGACCTTTACCTCCAACCCCAGTGTCCCTGGAGCAGATGAAGGTCCTTCCCCTCTTCGTTGCCCTTGTTGCTTCCGCAGTTTGATGTGGGAAATGCATTCTCTAGCAGATTGCATCTTAAACTGTTGCAGGAGGTCTCCAGGGTAAACTGGGCATCCAGGAAAGTGTGCAACACCTGAACTCTAGGCCTGCACTTGGTACCTGTGGGCTTCTGGATGGATTTTCAGATATTGTTCTTGAAAACAAAGCTCTGATGGACTTGAAACAACTTGGAAAACTGCATCACTCCCTGTGAGAAGCTCCAGGTCAGCAGAGGCACCACTGCCAATGCGGTATGAGAGGAAGGTGGCTGATTACTCACTGTAAAGATTTCTTGGGTCTGATGCTTTTCCAATTTGGAGTCAAAAAGCCTAAAGTGCCTGGATTTTGACAGCTTGTTACAAGGTCTGTTAATTTTCCACCTCGCATTAGTTGGGCAGGGTGGCACGTTACTGACGTTTGAGGTGTCTCTGGTTTACCCAATAGGTGCCTTTCGTGGGAGGAGAGCTCCTTAAGAGTCTGTATCTGAAATGCTAAAGAACTGCCAGACCTTTCAGGCATTTAGTGGGATCGCTTTCTTTGCTCTGAATACAGATTTGAGTGTGTGTGTGTCCTGAAATGTCAGACTTGGGTGTCCTCTAGAGACAGCTTATCCCTGCCTGTACAGGAGTGTGCCTAAGACCTGACAGTGTCTTCTCAGTGGCCTGGTGGCATCCACTGGTGCTTTTATTTTATGTCCTGTTTCAGTTGGTATTCACTTCCTGAAAACGTTTAATGTTGCTTATAATGTTTTCATGCTTAGATGTGATTTTTTTTTTTTCTTTTTTGGTGAACTTATTTGTATTTGGTGATGCTGGAGGTTAAAATAATGGGGTGGAAAGTACATTCTTCACGCTTGTGGGAAGTTGCAAGATACTGGGTGACAGTGTCTATATGTTAATAGCTGGTGCTTTCAAGCTGCATCGATTATAGTAGGGATTGGATGGGTTTTTCTTTAAAAAAAAAGCTTTTGTGTACAGAAAGATGTAGCTGTTAAACTTTTACCTGCCCAGCAGTAACTGAGGGAGCTGGGTCTGCTGGGGGAGCCTCAGGGAGCCACTGATGTAGACACAAACCCTGATGTGCTGAGCAAGGACTCTGTCAAACTCTTTAACCTCAAGGTCATGTCTGGCCTGGGAGCAGGAGTTGGCCTTTTCCAGCTGTTAATCCTGTTCTGGAGTTCAAAGGCACCCATACCTGTGCAAATTCTAGTGTTGGGAGAGCTCTCCTGGGATGGACTTGCAGACTTCAGTGCACGCAGCAGCCAGGCCTGGGTTGCAAACACTGCCAGGAGCAGCTGGATGGAACGGGGCCAGGCAGCAAGTTCAGGCACTAATAAAGCTGAACTGTTTGCATTTTCCCTGCTGTAGGATGAGGGATGTGGCAGGGATAGGGCCCAAAGGGCAGGTGAGTCAGGAGTGTCCCACATCTGACACCTTCTACTCTGGGAAAATGGATAGGGGGTTCTGCACCCTCAGATAAGAAGTGGAATGAGAGAGGGTCCTGGGTGAAGAGCCTGATCAGCCTTGGAGAAGGAGCCCATAAGGCTTCCCTAAGGGGCAATGCTAGAAACAATCCTGGATGGAGCAGGCAGCTGGGTGAGCTGCCCGTGGTCTCGCTGCTGTTTCCTGCTTTTCTGTGCCTGTCTGCAAAACGGGAAGTCTCTGGATTCCCCCAGGACAGGAGGGAGCGGTTCCTCCCATGCAGAAATCCTGCAGTTCCAGTCCTGCCTTGGGGAGCACAGTGTCATTTCCCATCGTCTGCTTTTGCTCTCAAGAGGCTCTGCTTGCAGCTTGGCTTCACTGTCCGTGCTTGATATCAATGCAAAAGCTTCTGCCTTTTCCCAAGCAGGGAAGGATTTTAAAAGCCCAACCTGAGCAAAAAAAAAAAAGTGCTGTTATGTGATAATAAGGGATGAGTTAAGATAAAAAAACCTAATGTTTTCCTGGTACCAGTTGAAGGACCTGTGTGCTTTCCCATTTGAGCTCTCCTGGCTGGATTCTGCCTAACTCTTGGTTCTTTCTCGCTAGGCACCTGTATGGTGGTCTGGGCCAGCTGACGGACGGTGTGCTGGGACTGGATGATTTCACACAGAGCCACCAGTACCGTGTGTGGCCTGGCTATGACTATGTGGGCTGGAAGAACGAGAGCTTCAGCACAGGCTCTGTTGAAATGGAGTTCCAGTTTGACCGACCACGGAACTTCACCTCCATGAAGGTAGACAGCGTTGTCCCTCTCCAGCAGCCTGGGGCAGGCTTTGGGTCTGGGTGCCTCCAAATACTCTTCTGCATCCTCTTTGCAAAGCAGGAGGACATGAGGAGCCTGACAGCAGAATCCACCACAGGCAGAATTTGAGCAAGAGCTGTGCCAGGTTTGCCAATGTAGAAAGGTGAAGCAGAGGAGCACTTGCCTCTCCAGAGCTCATAGAATCACAGAATATTTTGGGTTGGAAGTGACTTGTAGAAATCATCATTCAGTTGCACCCCCTGCCCTGGGCAGGGACACCTCCCACCACACCAGCTTGTTCCAGGTCCCCTCCATCCTGGCCTTGAACCCCTCTAGGGATGGGGCAGGCACAGCTTCTCTGGGCAGCCTGGGCCAGGCTCTCACCACCCTCACACCAAAGAAATTCTTCCCCAGATTACAGCTCAATCTCCCCTCTTTCAGTTTAAAACCCTTCCCCCTCATCCTGTGGCTCCCCTCCCTCACCAAGAGTCCCTCCCCAGCTTTCCTGGAGCCTTTTTAGGGACTGAAAGGGGCTCTAAGTTCTCTCTGGAACCTTCTCTTCTGGCTAAATCCCCCAGCTCTCCCAGCCTGTCCTCCCAGCAGAGGGGCTCTAGCCCTCCCAGCATCTCCTTGGCCTCCTCTGGCCCCACTCCAGCAGGTCCATGTCCTTCTGATGTTGGTGGCCCTAGAGCTGGAGGCAGCACTGGAGGGGTGTCTCCCCAGAGCAGAGCAGAGGGACAGAATCCCCCTGTGGCTGTGCTGGCCACGCTGCTGGGGCTACAGACCGGTATGCAGGGGGCTTTCTGGGCTACCAGCAAGTGCTGCCGGCTCATGTTGAGCTTCTCATCCACCAACACTCCCAAGTCCTTCCCAGGGCTGTTCTCAGTCCATTCTCTGCCCAACCTGGATTTGTGCCTGGGAACGCCCTGATCCAGGTGCAGGACCTTGCACTTGACCTTGCTGAACTTTGAGGTTTGCACAAGCCCAGGTCTCCAGCCTCTCCAGGACCCTCTGGGTGATGTCCTGTCCCTTCAGCGTGTTCCTCTCCTTCCAGTATTTGGTTTAAAGGGATATCAAGCAGCCACCTGAAGCAGCTGAGAAGGATTTAGGATATAGGCTGCTTCCTGGCTAGGGGCTGCCTGACCCTTGAGGTGAAGTGCTTCCATTTTGACCAGAAATTTTTCTGGGTGCCTCTTGCCTTTTTTGTGCTGTGGGAAATTTCTTAAGCACACAGGAAAGGGATGAACTGAACTTTGAGTCTGTAGTAAAGAGAAGACTCTTTTAAAAAGGATTGGTGGCTTTTCTTGTAGAGATTTCAAATGAAGGGGAACCCACCACATCCTTAAGCAAATTGTTCTGGTGGTTACTTACCATAGTTTTATTTTGTCTATTTTTAATGTGCAACCATTGGCTCTTAGCCTGCTTTTGCTGGCAAAAATAAGAGTCCTGTCTTCTCAGAAGCTTTTCTGGTTCTACACTGTGATTAAACCACTCTTAATTTTTTGTGTTAGTAAACTAAGTGGGCTGAACTTCTCGGTGCCTCCCCTGTGAGATCCAGGGTCGCTCCTGTAAGCTATCTTCCAATCCTTCCTTTCTTTGCCAGTATTCTTTTGGAGGTATAGAAACTGGAACTGAATGCAGGTTTTCCATCCAATTGCCTAAAAAAAATAATGGTACCCCTTTCCTCCTTTTGGGTGATTTTTCTTTGTTGATGAATTTTGTGTTTGTCTCCCTTCTCCTCGACAACAGACAAGGAGCTGGTGTTCATTAAGGCCTTGGTATCATGCTAAAAGTCAGTTCAAAGTTCCTGGTGTCCAGGATAAAAGCCCTGTGTAGAAAGCATCACTTTCATTTTTGTCCCCAAGTTCCCCTGAAATGAGTGAGTCCCAAAAACTTCAGATTATTTTAGGAAACTTTGATTTATTTATTTCCTCGTTTAATTTATCTTAGTGCCAGCAATTCTGCTCTCTCTTTCAGATCATTGGGAAAGGTAGGGAACAGAGACATGTTCCCTCTAGAAAAAAAACACCTACAGGTGAATAATTTGTGCCCTAAAATTTGTAAGATTTGCCAGTTGACAAATTTTTAATGTCATTAATGTAATTTGTGAGTTCATACTGGGCTAATTGGAGCCGCGTGTTAAGATGAGTAAATCGAATGCCTTATAAAAATATTGTAAGTCATATAAACACAGCCATCCTGATCAAACACAAGCCCAGAGAAAGAGCTGCTTCATTTAGTGCTTCATTCTGAAGCTGTACTGATTAGGATAAATTCTTCTTCCTTCTTTATTGACCGTTGCCTGTTTCAGCTTCACGTGTGTTTTCTATGGGCCAGGTGGTTTGGAAATGCTGTTTTGTCTCTCCCTGCCTGCTGGCTTCATCCCAGTTTTCTGAGCTTGCCCAGTATCTGAGGGGAGTATTGCAGCTAAAGGTTAGCAGGTACCCCAGCGGCCTTGCAAACGGCTTGGGCCTGCATGCTATCAAACTGGAGGTCGGTGGGCGGTGTGTGGAGTAGGTGGTGTCTCTGCAGCTCAACCAAGGCGTGAACGCATCCAACTCCTCTCCAAATACGGCACCCATTCCGAAGTGCAGGCTTCAGGCTTCTCTGCCATGTTATGGGTGACTGCTTCTCCTCATTGAATAACATTGTCTAAGCTTCATCTGTTCCTAATTATATGCAAGACCCCTCCTTTTGTCTTTTTTTACTGCTCATCAGGCCTGTCGTCCTCGTTACTGCTCCGCTGCTGTTCTCTGCGAGACCTGGCAGAGGCCAAGCAATTAATAGGGTTCAAAGCTGCCCTCCCTTTGGAAGCTCTTGTTGTCACAGTTGCTAATGCTCCACCCTCATTAGGAAATAATTCCTGGAGTTGCTAGGGAGGGTCAGACCACCACAGCTGTGCCCACAGAGTGGACTGAGGGATACTAAAGACTTTAAGGGTCACCTTGTTCCCAGTCACTGGCCCCAGTGCCAAAATGGTGTGGTCTTAGGCCTTCAGGACTGGGTAGCAGAATTTAAACTGTGTTAGTTTGTTTCAAAAGGCACAAGGCAAGATTTGCATTGAAGAATCAGTGGAACAGCGTAAGGGATCCTAACAAACCTTGTCCCTCCTGGCTGGAGGGCCTGGGACAGTGCCAGGCCTTTGCTCTTGATGGGTCTGCAGGGCCACAACCCGGGGAGACAGAGGTGTCCTTTCTATGCTGCATCCTCTTTGTTTGGGTGTAACCCAAGAGTGGGAAGGAACAAAGTTGTTACCAGCTCTTGGGAGGGTAAAACAAACCTCCCAAATGCAGAGGTGTGAGGTCAGCCAGAAGGCAGTTTGCAAACTGCTTGGTCTGAAGGGGACTCTGAAGAGCTGTAACTCGGAGATGAGAGAGGACACCTTTGTTTCAGTGAGGTGTTAGCTTGGCAGCAAGGTGATTGGTGATTATGCTTCAGGTTCCAGTATCATTAGCTACAGCAGTGGTGCTGTGGGAGCAGGGACAGCCTGATGATGTACTGAGCCATCAGGAGGGGTTGGTGGATGCAGTCTTACATGATGGTGTAAAGAAAACCTAGATCCTCAGCTGTCTTCAAGGAGCAACCAGAGCAGAAGAGCCTGCTGTGTGCCAGGGGAATACCTTACTCAGCTTGCATGTACTGCTTGGTCAGTTTTTATGGATTCTTTTGGAGGACATTAGCTCAGACTGTGGAAGCTGAAGGCTTTCTAGGAGAAGCTAAAGCCCAGGTGTGGTATTCTTTCCCCATTTAGGGTATCTGTTCAAGGAGAATTGGTTTGTGAAGCTTTAATTTAGTACATGGTTTAGTTGACTGATGTGTTTGGTTTTTTTTCCTGTGGGCCTTTGGAGGAGCCTGCCCAAATTTGACGATTAGTGTAGCTTTTGCAGATAAAGAACTATTTCAGAATCAGTTTTTGCATAAACATTCTCATTGCACTGCGAGTGGATGAAGCTCTGCCAGAATGACTCACTCACCCTGGGTTAGGAGTATTCACACAGGAAAACAGGAGATACAGAAAATCTTCACGGACAGAAACAATCCCTGCAGCTTGATTTAGGTGTCTGTGAGCCTTCCTCCCCTCTGACCTGCTCTCTCTTCTTCCCAGGTGCATTGTAACAACATGTTTTCCAAGGGGGTGAAGATCTTCCAGAAGGTGGAGTGTCTGTTCAAACCACGCCTGATTGCAGACTGGGAGCCCGAACCTGTCGGGGTGGCAACTGTCTTAGATGACAAAAACCCCAGTGCTAGGTTTGTGACCGTCCCCCTCAACCAGCGCGTAGGTAAAGCCATTCTGTGCCGCTTCTACTTTGCTGACACCTGGATGATGATGAGTGAGATTTCCTTCCAGTCAGGTGAGGATTCCTCCCCGTCGAGCGCATCTGGGGAAGCACAGGGAGCCAAAGAGATGGTGTAGAGGTGCAGGACGTGGGGTTAACAGGGGCGTAGGGGACTAGAGGAGAGCAAGGAGGAGGTAGAAGCACTGAAGAGGAGTGGGAGGGCAGTGCAGGGGCAGAAGGGTCCAGTGCTCTTCAGGGTGATGCATATGTGCAGAAACACAACCAGTGCAACCAAATATTGGACTATAGGGCATTTCTTATTGAGACAGCTGCCTGCTGCTTATAGGGTTGAATTTTTACTCCTCTGTACTGAGTAATCTGTTACAAATAATTGTATGTATAGATGTTGACCAAGTTATGAAAAATAAGTTTTAGTCTTTAGACTCAAGTCTTAGTCTTAAGTCTAAGAGTTTCTCAAGTCTTAACTGTGATGCAGGAGTCAGTGCCCTGAGGTGCTTTAAAAGGCTCTAGAAGGGAATGGTCAGAGTCTTGGAGAAAACAGCCAGCGCTGACAGTGAACTGACCTGGCTGTAGCTTCCTAGTCAAAGGTCCCCAATCTGCCATAGCGAGAGGAGCTTTCAGGGGAAAGAGTGCTCTGATTGCAGCTTCTCTTTCCCTTGCTGATAGCATCCCCCTCCTGGCTCTGCTCCCTGTCGTGCATGGGACTAGGCTGGCTCCTGAGCTGGCCTGGGATGACTATTCCTATAATTATGCAAAAAATGGGAAAAAGGAAAGCTCTTGCTGCAGCTCCTTCTCTCTGGCCGAGCTCAGGGAAGGCTCCTGCACGCACTGACAGTTTGCTGGGGTCAGGAAGCACATGCTGTGCAGTGGAGAGGCTCGTCCCCTTGGGTGCCGGGAAGCCAGCAGGTATCTCTGCTCCTGCTGTTAGTGACCCACTGTGGGATCTCAGTCTGGTACTGCTCAGGAAAGGCAGGAATGGTGGCTGGGATTGTGCTGACCCCAGCCAGGAGCCTGGAGGTTGTTGAACTGATGCTCTCCCTTCCACAGACATGGAGAGCGTGAATCCTAATTTTGTTACGGCAGCCACCAGCACAACGGATCTCCTGGAAACAGAGTGCAACGTTACTGAGGGGACATGGGGTAAGGACTTCTGTCACTTAGCCGTGCCAAGGGCTCAAGTGTCAGGGGATTTCACAGTAACATCCTAGTTGACGTGGCCTTTCCATTTCTGGAGGTCCAGCATATGGCCTGGTTGTTGCCCTCAAGCACAGGGCTGCGTTCTGCAGCCCTCGGAGCCTCAGCTATCTCTTCTCTCAGCTGGCTGAGGCTGCCTCACAGTGAGTGGGCTGAAGGCTGCTGTGCAGCCAGTGAAACTCTGAAAACTGGCTGCTCTATCATGGATCCCTTGCAGGAATCTGTTCAGTGCAAAGAAAATCTTTAACTGTAGAAGTTCTCCATGCAATCCTTAGCTACAGGCCTCCAAAATGATTTCTGCTGAGAGCAAAATGTGAACACAGCTCATGTTTAATGCTCAGGAAGCTGCATGAGACCTTTCTTGTACCAGGGACATGTAGGAAGGGACATGGTGGCAGTTAGTCCAGCACAGATAACAACCTGGGCTTTGATAACTCCAGATTCTTCTTCTCCTACCTCTGATTGCAGAAACCACTTCTTCTGTAACCAGCACCTGGCTAGGAGAGAAGGTAGATGACTCCAATACATCCATCCTCGTGGGCTGCCTTGTGGCTATTATTCTTCTGCTCCTGATGATTATAATCATTATTCTTTGGAAGCAGTATGTTCAAAAAAGGTTGGAAAAGGTAATACAGGGCTGTTCTGTGGACACAAATGCAGTATTAACCCCAATGATCTCGGAGTGGAAGGCACAGGGTTTCCCCAGCTCTGTAGAGCAGCTAAAACTCTCCACAGCGGGGGGAGGTCCCAGCCCTGTCCAAGATGTTACTGGAAATTCCTGTGGCTGCAGCCAATACATTACTTAACAGCTGAGCATCGCCTCAGAATGGGGTTTTTTCTCTCTTTTGCAGGCCCCGCGTCGAATCCTGGAGGAGGATGCCACAGTTCGCCTCTCCTTCTACAGCTACACCATTGCCAACAACCAGACCCAGATCCACCAGTCAAATCCCACCTATGAACGTGCTTTCCCACTGGATTTGGAATATCATCAGCCAGCTACGCTGCTCCAAAAGCTACCAGAGCTCTCCCAAAGTGCAGAGGATTCAGGTAACGTAATCGTCAGTCTCCAGAAGTTCTGTGTTTGTTCTTCTATTATTTCCTCTCAAGTTTCAAGATGTGCTGCTTCTTAGTGTCCAAATAATCTTCCCTGACTTCTGTGCAGCGCAGCACTAGCCCAGGGACCCCAGACAATATTCTGGAGCTCTGAAACTTTTAGCATTTGGCTTTGGCAGATGGAGCACCAGCCCCACTAGAGGGTGGCGGCCTCTAATTGTTCTCTTTGAAGACTGCATTTGCATGTTAGACAGGTCACCTCTTCAGAGCTGGTTTTAGGGGTCACTCATTGTTTCCTCAGTACCTGCAGCACTCCTGGGCTGTCCAGGCTGGCTGGTGAAGAACCTTTAGTATCTTAGTATCTNGATCTCTTCCTGCAGGAAGAGCCATGTGAAATTCCCCTGGAAAAAGCAGAGGGAAACACAGCAGAGAGCTGTCAGTGGTGCACTGGCTTTTGGACACTCGCAGAAGGGAACGTTTCCAGCAGCAGTGATGGCAGTGCTGATTAGTGGATGGAAGGGCAGTGCTGCATTCCTCAAGCACTGACAAGCTGCTAAGATCCAGCATTATGCTGCATGGGAAGATTGATTGGGATTGAGCCAGGATGGGTATTTGAAGCAGGACAAATGCTCTGTGTAATTGTGACCTTAGAGGGACTTAATTATAAAGAGTTTTCCCATTATATTGATCTGAATAAGCTGTAAGAGGTCACGTGGCATGCCAAAATGTACATGAAAAATGAAAACCTGGACCAGTTCTTGCTGCAGAAGGGACTCCAGAGGGAGTCTGATGTTGCAGACACCATCCCTGCGTCAGGTGAGGGAAGCAGATGATATTTAGGATGAATCAGAAACAGGAAATCACTTCAGACTCATGTCTCCGTGTCTGGGCAGGAACCGTAGCTCATAACTGGGTAGAGCAGGCAGCTGTTAAACAGGAATTCACTGGCACCTCCCAGGCTTTCTGGTGGCTGTGGAATCACTGAGTCAGTGTGGCTGCTGCTGGTGTAAGCCCCAAAAAAGCAAAGCAGAGTCTTCCATCTGGGTTTGCTTCATACAAGGACATAAGGGTGCAGTTAGGCTAAATTCCTGGGGGGCTGCAGGATGGAGAGGGGTGGAAGCCAGGCCATACAGTGGTTTCATGGGAGTGTGTCTGACCCCACGTGTCGCTGGTTTCCCTGTAGTGTGCAGTGGGGACTATGCTGAGCCCGACCTGACCAAGTCCACTCCTCACCAAGGCTTTCAGAACAACGTTCCTCATTACGCCGAGACAGATATTGTCCACCTGCAAGGTGTGACCGGCAACAACATGTACGCAGTCCCAGCTCTCACTGTGGACTCTCTTACCAAGAAGGACATCTCAGTGGGGGAATTCCCTCGCCAGCAGCTACGACTCAAGGAGAAGCTGGGAGAAGGACAGTTTGGAGAGGTATAGCCATTCTCTTCCATGCTTCCTCCAACAGAAAGGAGATGCTTGGCACCATGAAGCTTCTGAGCTGCACCTCTGGTTCTGCTTCACATCTCGGGGCTGAGGGACCTGCACACTGGCAGTTTATTTATTGTATGCCTTTGCTGTTGGGGAAAGCTGGTGTTCCTTAGCATAGGCTTCAGAGAGCCCCATTCTGCACCTTGGGGCTGCTGCTGGTACCACCCGAGTCTTTCTCAACAGACCAGCTTTGAATTTCTGTTTGCTGTCTCTATCTCCATTTATGATCCTACCAAAAAGGTCTTAGGGGTTGGGAATCCAGGTTGTTTCATGGTTGTCCATGGATACCTTGAACACACAGGGGCTGTCACCCTCCTTTAGGCACAAGGAGTTTAGTTTCCTTTAGTTTGAAAACTAGCACTGACTGATCCTAGCTGTAAACCCAGCTCTCGTGTTATGCAGCAGGGGCTCTGGTGGGGCTCTGCACACTGGCCCAAGCAGAGACAGGCATTTCTCACTTAGGCACTGTGGTGCCCTCATATTCTCCAGTGCTGCTGCTCACCCAAGCTCCAGTTTGTGTCAGAAGCCTTGGGGCAGCATGAAACACACATCTGCCAAGCTTTCTCTGTACTCCTTGAGCTGCTTTTGAGCTCTGAATGTTTTCACCTCATCTTTTCTTCTCTCCCTGCTTTGTTTTCACACCAGCCCTAGTTCCAGTTTTCCCCTCACTGGCTCCCACTCTTCCACTGTCTCTTTCCTGCCTGGCTTTTGCTCATAGGTATCCTTAATTTCTACCTGTCTGTTACATTTTGGCAAAGCACAGCCCTTAACCAACTGTTCCCTCATCTGTGATGGGCCCATCTGTATAGTTCCTGCCTTCTGACAGCACACCTTCCCTACCCTGTCCCCTTCCCTCTCCCCCTCACTTCTTCCTGGATCGCTCAGTGTATTGGAAAAGCACTGACATCCTCTACCTCTTCACCTGGCTGTCGCTGCAGTCCCTTCTGCTGGTGCCTGGATCCAGTCTTGGGCTGTGTTCCAAAAGTGACAGAGAGAGGCTTTTTTTCCCCCTCATTGTTTTGCTTCTGGTTTCTTCTTCCCTCTTGTTCCTGTCCTAATAACTGTCAAAGCTTTCTCCTCCTCCTCCTTTGTGTTGTCAAACAGCAGCAGCCAGGCTTTCCATCTCCATTTTCCTGGGAGATGGATTCAGAGCCTGTTCCTTTCCTCGCACCACAGGCCCTTTCATCACTTTTGCAAATGTGCTGCATCATGTTCCCCCTTCTCTCCTCCTCGCCTCCTCAGTCTTTACCAAACTGGTTGTTGTCACATGCTCTGCTCCACTTCTCCAGCGTAGTCTGCAGTCTCCCTTCCAGCTCTGCTCCACTTCTCCAGCTTAGTCTGCAGTCTCCTTTCTAGCAACACTCAGAAAGGCTCACTGCCTTTTTGTTTTTAATCCCTCTCCCCTCAGAGCTCCTTTCCCTTTCAAGCTTTTTTCTTCCTTACTCCTAACCACCGCTCCCAGAGACACCTGGCCTGTGCTTGGCAAACATGCACTGAGTTCTATGGCTCTTTCCTGGCTTTCCTGTTCCTGGTCTCGAGACTCTGCTTTCACCACAGCAGGTTTCATCCTCTGTGGAAACGCAGCAGCATCTTTGTACTTCTGTTCCTGTTCTTTGGGTTTTCAAATAGGTTTGTCCCATTTCTCTGTGCTGTCTCCCTTTTTCACCTCACGTAAGCGCTTGTGCTTTCTTCATCTAAAATTCATTAAACTCCCATTATGTTCCACTCGCTGCTCCAAGGCTTGGACTGACACATCCAGTCTGCTCCCCTCCTCCAGTCCTCTTCCCTCTCCTACATGCTCAGGTCTGTCTGCTTTCCCCACCCAGTTCTCCAGTAGAATACACATTCTGGTAAATTCTGAAGCCAAATGTCTTGTCACCCCCTTTCTTACACAATAGTAATTTTATGGCAGTAGTTTTGTCTCTATTCATGTGCTTATTTGAAGAATCTTGGAATTTTGTGTACTCATTAGAGTATTCATCTCTGGGAATATTCACAGGTGAGGTGTTCCCATCACATCCACACGGACACACACGTGCTTTTCTTGGTTTTTCTTTCTTTTTCTTGGAGCTGGGGAGTTTGGATAGCTGTCTGTAATTGCTCGGTGCTCCTTGGTTACGTTTGCTGACTGAAGTCGGGCTGTGGGACAGTTGTGTACGTGTGTGGCTGGGGTGACGTGCTGTACGTGCCAAACCTCTGCAGCCCTGCTCTTGGCACGCACAGGCAGAGTAGAGCAGACAACTCCAGGCACAGTGACCTTCCTAAACATCCCCAGTACCTGCTGGGCAACTGGGATTGCCCCAGTAATCTGCTGCACCAGTCTGTGTGTGGTAAATTCAGTGCTTTGGGGACCTATCTGGTTGTGATCTACATCCACTCCTACCCCATGGGCCATATAACATATGAACTCAGTTTGTCCAAGATCTAGGGCCAACCTATGGGCTGTTTCTGATCAGAACGGGGTCACCTTCATTAGATCATTCGCTTGGCCCTTCTGCCAGGGGTGACCTGCCTGGTGGCCTCGATGTGACAGTGGTTTCCTCTGGTTTATGGCCTGTGCATACTCTATAGCTGGCTCTGCCTCCTGCCCCGCAGGTGCACCTTTGTGAAGCCGATGGCCTGCTGGAATTCCTGGGAGTCTCCTCCACGGAATTCACTCACCAGCCAGTCCTGGTAGCGGTGAAAATGCTGAGATCAGATGTCAACAAAACAGCCAGGTGAGCACACCCCTGGAGCTGCCCGCCTGGGGAGGAAAGCAAATACTCTCCCAGCTGCAGCTTCTCCCAGCTCAACCCTGGAGACTTGTGTGAGAGAGCACTGTGTGTCTTTGTGTGTTGTGTGTGTCTGTGTGAGGGGCAGAGCACGCAGGGAGGGGAGGGCAGGAGCAGGCAGAACGTCAGGCTGAAGTGCCGCGTTAATCCTGTTTGCTGGGGAAGAGGTCAGTGGGAACACAAGCACAGAACCAGTTCCCAGACTGGTGTGCAGGTGTGTAAATGGCTCTGAACAGAGATTTTTTTCTTACATGCTCCTTCTGCTTTCTTTTGAAAAAGGAATAGTTTAGGATTTGACCCTGTGTCTTCTGTTTTACCAGAAATGATTTCCTGAAGGAGATCAAGATCATGTCGCGGCTGAAGAACCCAAACATCATCCGGCTTCTGGGGGTGTGTGTGCGTGACGACCCGCTGTGCATGATAACAGAGTACATGGAGAACGGAGACCTCAACCAGTTCCTGTCACAGAGGGAGATCTACAGCAAATTTGCCATTTCAAACAATATTCCCTGCGTCAGGTGAGAGGAGCTGCCCGTGTCTGGGACAGATCAGCAGCACAGAGCCACCAGTGTAATCTGCTGTGCCCTCCAGAGGGTGACCTTCCTCTGGCCATGGCCATGGCACGCGCTGTGGACACTACTCCTGCTTTGTGTGGGAGGTTGTTCTTGAGGCCTCTGTGTGTTCCCATGAAGGGGACTGGTGGCTGACACCCCAGAAGGCTGTGCCTCCATCCAGCAAGACCTGGACAGGCTAGAGTATTGGGCAGAGAAGAACCTGTTGAAATTCAACAAAGACAAGTGTCGGATCCTGCACCTGGGGAGGAATAACCCCCTGAACCAGGACAGGTTGGGGCTGATCTGCTGGAGAGCAGCTCTGAGGAAAAAGACCTGGGAGTCCTGGTGGACAACAGGATGCCCAGGAGCCAGCAATGGGCTCTTGTGGCCAAGAAGGCTGATGGCATCCTGGGGGGCATCAAGAAGAGTGTGACCAGCAGGTCAAGGGAGATCATCCTGCCCTTCTGCTCTGCCCTCTGTCTAGAGCACTGGGTCCAGTTCTGGACTGCCCAGTTCCATAAGGACAGAGAACTGCTGGAGAGGGTACAGCAGAGGACCACAAGGATAATGAGGGGCCTGGAGCACCTCTCTCTCAAGGAAAGGTTGAGGGACTTGGGTCTGTTCAGTCTGGAGAAGAGAAGGCTGAGGGGGAATCTGATCAATGCCTATAAATACTTCAAGGGTTGGTGTCAGGAGGATGGGGCCAGGCTGTTTCAGTGGTGCCCAGGGACAGGACAAGTGGGAACCGGCACAAACTGGAACAAAGGAAATTCTATCTAAACACGAGGAGGAAATTCTCTCCTGTGAGGGTGGCAGAGCCCTGGCAGAGGCTGCCCAGAGAGGTGGGGGAGTCTCCACCTCTGGAGACATTCAAACCCCTCCTGGACACATTCCTGTGGGACCTGCTCTGGGTGCCCCTGCTCTGGCAGGGGGTTGGAGGAGATGGTCTCCAGAGGTCCCTTCCAACCCCAGAGCATTCTGGGATTCTGTGAAGTGTCCCCAGTTGGGGGGTGCTCTGGTCATGGTGACCATCCGAGATGTATTATTTACTCGAAGTGGCCATCTGTTTATGCTACTTGGTTTGCACCAAAGATTTCATTAATATGGAAAGGCAGATGTGTTACAGCAAGAATTTTGGGATGACAGTCAAGAATGTCTCCTAGGCTTTTGAGAAGGTTCGTATGTTCTCTGGGTGTCTGAAAAACGATACATGAGTGGAGCTGAGTGCAGAAAAGATTTTCTCAGCCAACAGAAGGGGAATGTTTGGCAAAGAAAAGCATTTGCTGTCAGTAGTGGCACTTAGCTCCCTCCTCTTTAAAAGCATTAAATCGAATGTAAAACCATCTCTACTGTTGCAGAAATCCTTCCCTCAGAGGAGAGTTGGGTAGGACCAACGTGTATTCTGCTCCACAAACCTGCACTGATCAGAAATCCCTGCAGGGCTTAGCCTGCAGCACGGACCTCCCAAAGGATTAGCTTTGTTTGTAGTTCAGGAAGGCAGGCTGGCAGGGAAAGTTCTGTTGATGGGACTGGATGGGAGATCGTTGGGGCTTTCCATGTGGAGACACCACCAGTGGTTCTGGGGGTGGCTGGCAGCAGCCAGGGGCTCCAGTAAGGGAGTGTTAAATTGGTGTCCTGCGGTCATGACATGGCAGGATCAGAAGTTTGGCACCTGACTAGAAGCATATTCCAGCTCTCTCCAGTCTCCTGCTCTCTCTGCCTTTCTGAAATACCTTTCACCTTTAGACTTGTAGCTTTTTTTTCCTGACCAAAGCCCCAGACTGTCCTATATATATATATTTATTTAATCTCTTTTGCCTGACTTCAGCACTCACGTTATTCTTCCTGGGTTTCCATTAGTTGGCTGTACCTCTAGTTTTTCTCCCTCTGACTGATCCTTCAGCCTCTGCCTTTGTCCCTTCCAGCCAGGCAGAGTTTCACACTGAAGGCTGGAATGACTCGCTCAGATATCTGCCTGTACAGGGCTTGTTTGCTGACAGTGAAATGAATCCCCTGCTGAAGGGTACAGCTTGTCTCTCTGGGTGCCTGATTGATGGGGCAAGGTCCAACCATCCCACCCATCTGTCCCACTCGGTATTTTGTGCACCAAATGTGGTGACCAGCCCTTTCCTGCAGGGAGGCCAAACGTTGTTAAATCCTTATGGCTCTTTAGTATTTGAATTGAGTCTCCCTGCTGTCTCTCTGGCTGTTCAGCAGATGAAGATGAGTGTGCTGAGAGGTGTCTCCTGTCCTGCCCCTCTGCCTGCAGAGCCCCACACATCCAGCCCTGCAGAAGTTAACTGCTGGTGGGACCCTGCCAGGGTGCAGGTGGGACAGGGGACACTGGGCTTCTTGAATGGGGAGAGAATCGCCCCAGGCAGGGGGACAACCCCTGAGCAGGGGCAAGGAGAAGGTGGGGTCTGGAGGCTGTGCCCACTCCTCTCAGGAGGAACCCACAACCAGGTGAACAGGGTATGAGGGGATGGCAGAGTTCTGGATCTGTGGGCACAACGGGTGTGCCCAGAGTGAGCAACGAGCCCACTGTTGGACTGGGCCCAGCGTCACCTGGGTGACCTGTGGGGGTCACCAGGGTGAAAGGGTGGGAGCAAAGTGGTGCCCAGCCCCTCCTCCAGCCCCTCCAGTCAGGGGCTGCCTCTGAATCTGTGGAGCAATAGCTTAAGCATCGATTACATCAGAGGGATGGGATATAGCGTCCTCAGATGCCTGACATGATGATTTAGATAACATGGTAGTGCCTTTCCCATTGCCACCAGAAGACAAAGAGGAGGAGACCAAGACTTTCTTTTTCTGAGCTTTAGCAGAGAAATACTTACTGTACTATTATAATTCTTATTACTAGGTTTGTTGGGACCAGTGCTTGGTGGTGGGAGGCGTTTGAGCACACGCAGTGGGGAACAGGCCGAGCGTCACAGTGTGTGAAGAATGGTGCCAGTCAGATGGTCTTTTATGAACTTCATTAATACTATCCCATTTTGCTAGTGGGGGGATCTGTTTATATTCTCAGTAATATTAAACTTACTTAAAAACCCCCCAAAGCTCTCTAAGGTTAAGTGACCTGCTTATNTCCAGGGCAGGGCTACCAAGATGCTGGAGGGAGTGGAGCATCTCCCATAGGAGGAAAGGCTGAGGGAGCTGGGTCTCTTGAGCTTGGAGAAGAGGAGACTGAGGGGTGACCTTATTAATGTTTATAAATCTGTAAAGGGTGAGTGTCAGGAGGATGGAGCCAGGCTCTTCTCAGTGACATCCAGTGACAGGACAAGGGGCAATGGGTGCAAGCTGGAACAGAGGAGATTCCAGTTAAATATGAGGAAAAATTTCTTCATGGTGAGAGTGACTGAACACTGGCAGGGGCTGCCCAGGGAGGGTGTGGAGTCTCCTTCTCTGGAGACATTCAAACCTGCCTGGAGGTGTTCCTGAGTGACCTGCTCTGGGTGTTCCTGCTCTGGCAGGGGGATTGGACTGGATGAGCTTTCAGGGTCCCTTCCAATCCCTGAGTTTCTGTGGTTCTGTGATATGAACGTGAGTAGGAGCCGTGGCGGTGTGTGACACACCCAGCTAAGCAGGTTTTCAGGTGGGAGATTCACAGATCGTACCCCTGAATTTTTCACATCTCTCTGCAAAAGTTAGTGCTTTGATGTGTAAACTCTTTGAAAATCTTAAGATTTAATGCTTGATATAAAAATACCTATATATCTAAGGGATGTCAAACTCTAAGGACCCTGAATTTCAGGGACAGCTCGTCTGTCCGTGCTGGGGCAGCTCAGGAACTTGGCTCAGGGGCGTTAATGCCCTGAAAGGAGACAGTTTAGTTTCCCCATCGTGGCATAAAATAAGTGCTGGGTCACTGTAGAACATCCAACACAGGAAATGTCAGGGGAGAGTTGAGTTTGGGGAACTCTGTTGATTTTGATTATGATTTTTTTTGTTTGTTTGTTTCTTTCTTTCTTTCTGTTTTGTTCTCTGTCTGCAGCTACTCCAACCTGCTGTACATGGCCACCCAGATCGCCTCGGGAATGAAGTATCTGGCGTCGCTGAATTTCGTGCACAGGGATCTGGCAACTCGCAACTGCCTGGTGGGGAACAACTACACCATCAAGATTGCAGACTTTGGTATGAGCAGGAATCTTTACAGCGGGGATTACTACCGTATCCAGGGAAGAGCTGTACTGCCCATACGTTGGATGGCCTGGGAGAGCATCCTCCTGGTAGGGACTTTACAAAGCCCTTCTCTCTCTCTCTCTCCCTTCCTGCGAGTTTTCCGCTCTGCCCCTGAAACAGCAACGCGTCTCCAAAGCATGAGATGTCTGTTAGGTCACGCTGGACATAACTCAGATCCTGAAAACCTGCAAGGAATGTGTCCTTGCAAATACAAGGTGGTATTTCTGATCATCTGGGGGGTGCAATTCCTGTTCCGTGCCTGGCATTTGGGATCCCTGCTGGAATCGTAGGGAAATTGCCTTTCTGTGCTTCTTTCCCCAGCTGTGCCCTTGGGAGAGGGACAGGGACAGGGACAGAACTCCCTGAGTTCCAAGAGCCAAGTCTGATTTTAAGATTGGAGCTTTGTTTTGTTTTAAGGGTCCTGCTGTCTCCCCTCAGGAGATTGTTCAACAGCCCAAACACATCCAGTCTGGAGGCAGTTCCTTGATATTCAGCCCCATATTCCTTTCTCAGGGTAGCTGATGAGATCACCTGGTTGTACTTTCTCACAACACCCTCTCCAAATAGCCAGAAACACTGTCATTACCTCTGCTCTGAAGGCTGATAGGCCTAAGCTTTTCTGAAGTCACCCTATTTTCCTGGTTACAGCTGCATCTAAACTGTTAATGACTCCCATCTTCCTTGTGTGAACATCTCCCAGACGTTTACAGACTCTGGAGTTGCCAGAGAGGTCTGGGCAATCCGGATCTTGGGTGTTTTCAGCCAAACAGACCCCCCAGCCCCAATTGTTTTGTTATTTTTTTGAGCACTCCTTAGCTTTGTTTTACTTGGAACACATTGTTCCAAATATGGTCTGTTTGGGCACATTTTTTTGAACACAGACAGCAGGGACAGTGAGCAGACTGTCACTGACTCTTTACATGTGTAAAGAGCAAAATTACCTTGGCCTTTCTCTGCGAGTCTGGAGTCTGCTTTGCCTCTGCTTTCTCCCCGAGGGCTTCACCTCCTGTTCAAAAGCTTTTCTGCACCGTGGTGCTGGGTTTGGGGTGGAGGTAGGCAGCAGCCATCCACCTTCCATCCTTTCTCCTACTGCTGCAAGGACTTTCTCAGGAGGGACAGGAGTCTCTGGATTTCTGTGAGACTTGCTGCCAATTTCAAGAGTGAAAACTTGTGACAGTTTCCCCTTCTTAGAGCTGTCCTGGGGGTCCCACAGACGTACTGCTCCTGCCCCACTGAAGCAGAAATGTCCCTTTGAGCATTGCTGAGAGCCTGTCCCCTGCTCTGCTGACCCCTTTTTGAGAGCATTTTCCCAGGTACCAACATTTCCTCCCTGTGTTCAGCTGCAGGGAGCGTAGGCTGAGATGGTTTTTGCTGAATGTGAGCAGCCCTGGTTAACAACATCCTCTCTGGTCACAGGGCAAGTTCACCACAGCCAGTGATGTCTGGGCATTTGGGGTCACCCTCTGGGAGATGTTCATACTGTGTAAGGAGCAGCCATACAGCCTCCTCTCAGATGAGCAAGTCATCGAGAACACGGGCGAGTTCTTCCGGAGCCAGGGCAGGCAGGTAAGAAAGCAAACGGGACCTCTTCTTCCTCCACTTGACCCAGTCACACCCAAGTGGATCTCCATGGGGCCTCCCTGCTGGCCTTATGTCACCTGCAGAAGTCTCTGCTTCTATTACTCCATCTTTTCAAGTGTCTCCTGCCTCTCTTACCCTCCCCTCCAGCCTCATTGCACTGGTTTTCCTCTCTTGGAGTCCTACTGGAAGAACCTCTTGGCCCTGTCCAGTCCTTCTGCCTTAAAAGCCTCTTCTGCTCCAGTCTGCCCCGGTTGCACTGTCCTCCTCGGCTTTCCTGGGCTCTCCTACACAAGCCTTTTGCTCTTTTCCTTTTGTCAGAGCTCTCTCCTGCTAGTGTTTCCTCTGAAAGACGAGGAAGCCCACACAGAGGTGGGGAAGGAGTTGTTAGTGCCTAGGGGTTGGGTACTCTTGGCCAAGAAGCCTTTGGCTGTCCCTAGTTGCCAAAGGGCTGTTCTGTGTCGATTGTCCTCTCTTACTGACTCCACTGTGGGTACCTCCAGTAGATACCAGTGATGATGCAGGACGATCCAGCCCCTCGCTGCTGAGAATCATCCTGCCCCAGGAGGTGGAGTGTCAGGTGTTTTGCTGTTCTCCCAAAATTCACCTTTTAGCACCAAACAAGTTAAAGAATTAGGGGGAATAAAATAATGGAGAGTTTTATTTACTGTCTCTGGAATGCTAACAATTTCTTGAAGAGCCTGAAAAGTGTATTGAAATGAGAGGGGAGGGGAAAGAATTCTGCCAAGCTGTGCTTCAGATAAGCTCTAAAAGGTGTTTTTTCTGTCTCTGCTAACAAGCTGGCACGCTGCTTAGAAAGCCTCAAGGGTGGTCTGCGGTGAGTGAAAGTATTTGGATTTTACTGTGGTAAATCTGGGTTTGGTTTGTGTTTTGCTGTCACTCGGAAGACCAATCTCTCTGAAGCATTCGTGTTTCCTGGGGGACGAAGGACTGTGTTGTGACCAGCTCATCCGACGAGTTGGCAAAGTGTCTGTGGTGCCGTTTGAGATGGCAGCAAAGCTCCACCCTGACGCCCCTGCCAGGTTCACGCTCCGTGCGTTTCAAACACTGCATGATGGCTGTGTCTTGTAAACCTGGAGTGAAACCGTCCCTTTGGGGTTTATTTCATAGAGATCCGGCTCTTTTGTGAGAGGCCCACTGAAATGGCTGTATTTTCCTTCCTTTCAGATCTATCTCTCCCAGACTCCTCTGTGTCCTAACCCTGTGTTTGACCTGATGCTGAAATGTTGGAGCAGGGATATAAAAGATCGTCCCACTTTTGACATGATTCACCACTTCCTGCTGGAACAAATGGAATCCAACATTTGACTCCGGGGGGGGGAAAAAGAGACAAAACTGTTGAGACCAGAGTGACTTTGGGTGCCTCTGCCTGTACCTCACGGAAGGTGGTGGGGCCACCTTGCTCTCCTCCCTTGACTGTTCCGTATTTAAGCTGAGATGGCCGTGGCAGCTGCTCATTCTATTGGCCATGGTCTGACACGCAGGACCAGAGGATCTCATTTGGTTGGGAAAGAAAACAAAATAATCATCTCCTCCTCTTCTGAATCATTTCCTGGGAATACTGTGAGAGGGGTTTTATTAGATCCCCGGACCCCTTTGGGCAAAACGAGATGAGGAAAACTGAGGGACTGGGAGCTCTCTGCTGGGTGGGATGAAAAGGTGCCGGTCAGTCGGTGAGAGCGCTTCCACTCGACAAGGGATGTCTAGAAGTAAGGACTTCGGTCTTCTAAAACGATTCCATGAAATCAGATGGAAGTCTTGTGCACATTAGCGAGCGTTTCTGGGTGCTCTGGCTCCAGGCAGTGTGTTGTGGCGAGAGGTGAGGAGTGGTGAGAGCTAGGGAAGGCCGGAACGGACTCGAGACCTGACGGAGCTGGATTTGGCAACCCTTTGGCAGTGACGCTACCAGGGCCTACGGAGGACGCTGATGGAAGAGTCCAAGATCAAGTTCTTTTCTCCTGTGGTTGTTAAGCACTGCTTTTGTTAGATATATATGACTTTTCCCCACACTGGATTTTTTTTGTTGTTGTTGTTGTTTTTCTAGAAAAAAAAAAAAAACAACCTAATTTTGAAAATGAATGTTCGAGGTCACGGGAAGGTCACTACGGCAGAAGATCTTCTTTTGGCCTACAAATTAAGGCTAGGGTAGGGAGTCTGTATTGAAAAGTAGCTGATACTGTACTACTGTCACTATGTAGATTTATTAGCCTAATGAACTTGTAGCCACAATGGACTGATGTGCAATTAATCCTGTATAATTACCCATTAATATGAGATCTGGAAGCCAATGCTGTTCCCTGTGCAGAGGGCGCCTGGGTTTGGTGAAAGCGAGTGGCTGGGAGCAGAACCCGCTGTGTCACTTGTCCTACCACGAGGAAGAGGAGGGGAGAAACGGGCCTGTGCACACACACACACTCAGATTTATACTTCCCTTGGCAGTGGTGGCTCCTCCTCAGGTCTGCAGCGGGGACGGTGGGGTCACCCAGGCAGAGCACTCCAGCCCAGGCTCCTTTCTTGCTGGGATCCAGCCTGGCCCCGGGAGACGGGACGGAGGCACCCCCTTGGCTTGGCTTTGGGTGCTATTTTGGGTGCTCCCTGTGTGATACAAGACAATTTACTCATTGAACTTGGGGGTGGGCTTTTGTTGGGGTTTTGGGTTTTTTTTCCATATCACAAACAGCCCATTCTCTGGAGGGTTTGAGAGGGCTCTGAGATCCCTTTGGAGTGAGTTAGAGGATTCAGCTCCTTTCCACAATAAGTCCATTGTGGATTTACCAGGTGCCTGGGGAATACTCTGCTGTTCCCTCTCTAATCGTTTAGCAAGATACTTAGGACCAAACCAAATATTTCATAAACTGGGAGAAGATGAAAGCTTTTGTTTTTTAAACAGCACCCAGTGTGGCATGTTTTGCCCAGTAAAGATTATATGGGTGATTTGTGTCTTAGCCACAAGCACCCCCTGGACGGCTCTCTGTGCTACCAGCTCTGCGAGGGCGCTGCCGAGGGAGGGAGTGTCAGAATGGTTATAAAAAGAGGATAATTCCCTACACTGAAAGGCAAAAAACCCACCTGCTTCTGAGTTGGCTGGTGGCAGGATGGAGGGTGGGCATGGCTGCCTCTGCTCCCTGGGCAGAGCAAACCCCTCAGGGAAGATTCCCAGTTGCAGCTCACGTGGTAGGACCATGCCCTGGTTGTCCAGCTGCAGACCCGGCCTGGGCTTTCCCTGCCCGCACGTGGGTGTCTCTGGAGGGTGTTAGCTCTGAAAGCCATTTGGAGCAAGTCAGAATTCAGCTCTTTGCCTCAATAAACCCATTGTGGATTTACCAGGTGCCTGGTAGGTGTCTCCACCCAAGCTGGTCCTTTGAGCCCCCTTTATGTGCTGAGGAGCCAGAGGGTCCAAGTCATCTCATCTCCCAGTGAGGGGTGAAATTAGGTGAATTCCACCCCTAAATAGATTATTTTTCCCCTTTGACTTAGAGGGGCCCTGGGTGAGCTGCCGTGACGCGTGCGCACCCTCTGGAGCTGGGTGATGGGAGGCAAAGCCAGCGTGGTCCCCGCTGCAGCCCGGGGGACGCCGCTCGCTGGCAAACCCCGCACCAACAGCACTTGTGGAGTGTTTGTCCTCTCCCAGAAAACGTCCCCAAGTAACACACAGCCGTGAGTGTGACCTCCTGGGATGTCAGAGCGCTGTAACATCCCCTGGGGGGGGGGCTTTGTACTTCTCCTACGTCAGGACGTTCTGTTCCTCCGCTGACATGTTGACACACGAAGTTTCTCTCGTATCAATAAATTCTAATGATAACCTCGACAAAAATGAATTTCTACTGTGTTTATTTTTACCCAAGTCTCTGCACTGAGGACTGCTCTTTGGGTAGCTCTTTGGTAAGTGTGTGACCCCCGGGTTTGGAAGGTGCAGCCACTGGGCATTTGAAGGAGTGAGCTTTGAAGGGAGTTTCTGGAAATGCTGGGGAGATGGTGGCCTGAGACCCCCTGGGCTGGTGGGATCTGGACCAGCCTGGGATCATTGTGTGGTGCCATGAATCCAGTGCTGCCTTCCAGTAAGCAATTCATCTCTGTTAAGCTCAGATCTAGGCTGGTAGGTGCCTTACTGAATTGCCCACTAGAAGCTGAGCTGACTTCCAAGCTCCAGTGGAGTGCTCTGGGCCTTCCCCATCTGGGCTTTGGAGATCTCCGAGGATGGATATGCCACCACCTCCCCAGCTCTGTCCTGGGGCTGTGCTGCTCCCAGGGAGGAGAATTTTTTCCTTGTGTCCAGTGGGCCTTGATCATCTTCTGCCTGTTACCTCTTGATCTTCTACTGCATCATGTCCCTCACAGACCCATCTACTGCAGACCTGGGGTTGCTGGAGAGGTCTGCCCCTCATCAGAGCTTGGGTATTTGGGCAAATTCAAATACCTTTGTAAAGGTAAAGGTTGGAAATTCCAGGTCTCTCAAAGTGTTTAGGCATCCAAGGGTGAGAGTCAAAGAAGCGTTTTTATCTCCTCAGATGCCATTTGAGTGGAGTACAGGCACCTAAACAGAGGAAGACAACCCTCAAATATTCTATGATTTCTGGTTAGTAGCTCTGAAACCTTCAAATGATTCTGCTGGCCACGTGGCTGGGCTCTTTGTGGCCACGGCGGGGCGTTGGCAGTGAACCAGGCTGACTGCTGGGGGTGTAGTTGGTGGAAATTATGATGGTGGTAAAACGAGTAGTGGTCTTTGACTTGAGGACATCCTGGCCACCATGGCGGCTCAGTAAACAGGAGACTTCTGGGCCTGCCTTCAGCTGGAGGGGGGTGAAATGTACCAGGCAAACCAGCATGGCCAAAATGGTGTGAGGTTCAACAAAGCCAAGTTTCTGGGTCCTGCCCTTGGGTCACACCAACCCCATGGATGCTCCAGGCTGGGGGGAGAGTGGCTGGAGCTGCCTGGTGGAAAAGGACCTAGGGGTGTTGGTTGGCTGTTGGCTGAACAGGAGCCAGCAGTGTGCCCAGGAGGCCAAGAAGGCCAACAGCATCCTGGCCTGGATTAGGAACAGCGTGGCCAGCAGGACTGGGGCAGTGACCGTCCCCCTGAACTGGCCACTGGTGAGGGAGGCCCCAACTTGAGTGCTGGGCCCAGTTTTGGGCCCCTCATGACAGGAAAGACCTTGAGGTGCTGGAATGTGTCCAGAGAAGGGCAATGGAGCTGGTGAGGGATCTGGAGAGTAAGTCTTATGAGGAGCAGCTGAGGGAGCTGGGGGTGTTCAGCCTGGAGAAGAGGAGGCTGAGGGGAGACCTCGCTCTCTACAACTCCCTGAAATGAGACTGTAACTGGGGGTGGGGGCGTGTGTGTGTGTCTGGTGTCGGTCTCTTCTCCCAAGTCACGGGTGGTAGGACAAGAGGAAATGGCCTCAAGTTGCATCAGAGGAGGTTTAGGATGGACATGAAGAAAACTTTCACCTCAAAGTGTGGTGAAGCCTTGGATTGGGCTGCCCAGGGCAGTGGTGGAATCGCCATCCCTGGAGAGATTTACAAACCAGGCAGACGTGGTGCTGAGGGAGCTGGGTCAGTGGTTTTTGTCAGTGTTGGGCTGCTGGTTGGACTCAGTGATCTGAAAGGTCCCTTCCAGCCTGGGCAATTCTATGGTTCTGTGTGATACTGGGAATTGGAACAATGTTCTGCATGAAGCAAGACAGCGATTGCATCCTCCAGCAGCCAGAGTGGGAGGGCAGCGAGGAGGAGGGCTGAGCCTTCCACCGCAGTGTGGTGAGCCCCAGAACATCTGCCCTGAGGTTTCCTCAACAGAGGGGTGTTCCCAGGGGCTGGAGCATGTGGATGACGCTGGGCTGGCCCTCCCCAGTGGTGTGTGCTGGACACGAACTGGGCCGTGAACACGTACTTGTGCTGGGGCCATTTATGGGAACATCTGGCACCACCGCCCCGAGGGCTGTGAGCCTTCGGGAGACCTGACAAAAATCTCTGAGCTCATCCAAAATTTCCAGGTGGGGGGGATCCAGCTGCATCCAGGAAAGCCTGACAGGCCGTGTTCTACAGCTGGACACGCTGTTGGGTACGACAGCAGCATCACAGAGGTTTCCCGGGCGACTACAGCTCCTTCCCAGGGCTCCCAGCAAGAGCAGCTCCACTGCCATGGAAGCCCCTGGGGAAAGCAGCATCTTCCCATCCCATCCCTACTATATCCCTGGGTAAGTTGGGAAGTTCATCCAAAAGGTCTGTTCCTTTCCAACACAAATAGTTCCTCCCATTGGGATCCCCTGGTATTTATGGTTCGTGGTGGTTTGAGGGTGGTGGGTTTTTTAAGACGCTGTTAAATATTCCCTGTAAGAGTTCTCCAAAGGAGACAGGGCTCCAGGAGAAGCAGCACCACCACCTTGTACCAGGGTATAATTAAAGACCACATTGAGAGTAAAGTCAAATTTTTCCCTTTTGGGGTTTGTTGTTTTTTTTTTAATTTGTTTTAAGCTGCCAAATGTTACCAGGGTGGCTGGGCAGGGCTTGGCTCCCAAACTGCCATAACTGCTGCAGCGAGGGGGTTTGAGGATTTCCTCTCAATAAACGGTTGGATACACTTGACATGATCTCCTCAAATTGGTTGGAGCCCAGTCGTGCTCCCTGGACATCTTCTTTGGAGAAGCCAGTGATGCTGTGGATGCTGGAGATGTAGGAGATATGTAGATGTTGGGTTTTGTCCAAAGCTTTTTTGCAACATCCTCCTCTAAAGGCTTGGAAAGAGGTAACGAGTTGTTGGTGAAAAGATAAGACACAAATGGGAGAACAGAAATGGAGAGGCTTCTTGGGGAAGCTGTGTGGTGTCCCCTGGTGACCTGTGCTAGGAGACCTGGTCTGTGACACCTGCAGAGGGGCTGGGAGGGCTGGATGGCCGCTGAGGAAAACCAAACTCATCTTGGTACAAAATCCACCCTGAGCCCAGCTTCAAAGAGCGTGGGGACCTCCCTGGGCAGAGGGGACGGTGATGGACCAGGCCATAGACCTCAGTGCAGAAAAAGCCAGGGTGGCCGTGGGTGCAGGTGGGGGGTGGAGAGGGCTTCCCTAACCATGCTCCTGCCGTGACGATCACACCAGTCCTTCCCAGTACAGCAGCCTGCAGGATTTTCCCATTGCTGATCTCCATACCTTCCAGACTTGCATAAGCTCTGGGCTGTTGGGGGTTTTAACACGTTTTCAGGCCGCGGCGGTTGTCGGAGCGATGTGATGTGTTACACTGTGCCTGCTGTCACCCTGTCAAAGCTGTGCGCTGGCAGCGGCTTAGGGAAGATGAGTGACAACAAGGAGGCTGGGCTTGCACCCCCCAAAAGCCTCCAAACCTTCCCTGACTCGCTCCTGCCTGCAGACAGCCCCCCCCAGAACCAGCCTGGAGCCCTGATACCGACACAGCAGCCGGGGCTGCTCCTCTCTGGTGCTGGGGCTTCGGCCGCTGAAGGCAGGAGAAGGAAGAACCAGGTTCTGCTGCTGCATTTTGCAGGGCGGTGCAGGCTCGTAGCACCACCCCGAACCCCAGAGGGTGTGGGTGGTGAAGGTGCTGCTTTGCTTCTGGTTTGGGCGGCTGAGCAGAAGGAGGAGCTGCCTGAAGGGCATCACCACAGCCCAGGCTCTGCTGGTGGCAGACGCTGCACCCTCAGCTGCGGTGCCAGCAGGAGGAGGAAGAGGAGGAGGAAGATGCTGCATCACCTGCTGTTGCTGGTGAACTCGCAAACACAACAAGGACATTGAAACTCGTTGCTGTCACTCAGGCAATGGTCAGGGCCAGGGCTTTGAAAACACCACCACAGAGCTCAAGAGCATTCGGGAGCCAAAACCCAATGTTTGGGTTCAAGGGAGCAGACAGCCCCCTCTGCTCTGCTCTGCTCTGCTCCGCTCTGGGGAGACCCCCCTGCAGTGCTGCCTCCAGATCTGGGGCCACCAACATCAGAAGCATGTGGACCTGTTGGAGTGGGGCCAGAAGAGGCCACAGAGATGCTGGGAGGGCTGGAGCCCCTCTGCTGGGAGGATAGGCTGAGGGAGTTGGGGCTCCAGGAAAGCTGAGGATGGACTCCTGATCAGGGAGGGGAGCCATAGGACAAGGGGGAACAGTTTTAAACTGAAAGAGGGGAAATTGAGATGAGATCTGGAGAAGAACTTCTTTGGTGTGAGGGTGGCGAGAGCCTGGCCCAGGTTGTCCAGAGAAGCTGTGGCTGCCCCATCCCTGGAGGGGTTCAAAGCCAGGCTGGAGGGGGCTTGGAGCAACCTGGTGTGGTGGGAGGTGCCCCCTGCCCAGGGCAGGGGGGGAAGAAGGTAATCTTTAAGGTCCCTTCCAACCTGAAGCATTCTAAGATTCTGTGGATGGTTTGGCCGGGACTTGGTGTGCAGAGAAGGGGTAAATCTATGAAACCTGGGCCCAGCCCTGCCAGCCCCATCCTGGCTTGGTGGAGATGGGAAGGGCATGGAGCCAAGTGAGGTTGGGACCAGGGCCAAGGCTTTTGCTGGCCATCGGGAGGGCTGAGCAGGTTTAGGTGACACAGTCTGGGGAGTGGTGATGGAAGAGGGAGATAGAGCTGAGTAAGAGGAAAGTGAAATGGGGCTGGGCCCTGGGAAAGCAGGTTACTCACCGCTCGCCAACAGGGCTTGAGAGCAGCGGCTTCAGTGTGAACTACAGACATGGGGGATCTTGTGGTTTCCTAGTCAGAACACCGAGCAGGAGAAGGTCAAACAGCCCTGCTCAGACTGGTCCTTTCCCCAGGCGCCAGGGCTTTCACCAGCAGCACTTGCAATTCGCTCTGTGGCAGATCCTTCCTCCATAAACCCGGCCTGACTCTCCCCAGCTCCTTGGATTACCTCGCTTTTAATTGCTTATGAATTGAATCCTTTCTCAGCCCTACCATTATTTTGTTTGTGATCAGAGTCCCTCTGGCCATCCTGTAATTATTCTGGCTCAGTCATTCGTGCTCTTGCTCAGCTTTACCCTCCTGGCGTAGCTTCCTCCCGGTGTTGCAAGACTCCTTGAAAAATCAATGGGGCCGAGCCACCGAGCTGCTCCGGTGGCTGCTGGCGAGAGATCCTGCAGGCAAAGGGGGAACACCTGCCAAGAGCGAATGCACGGCTCCACTCGCTGTTGTTTAAAGCATTTGGAAGGGAAAGTGCTTACTCATCATCTTATGATCCTTGTGCATCATCCAGCCTTATCCCCAGATCCGCAGTGGGGTCATTGATTGAGCATTTCTGTCTGTACGTTGTAGCTGGCAGCTCTGCCTTTCTTCGGTGCTGGGATAACATCACCATTAGGGAACTTAATACTGGGAATAGCTGAGATTTCTGGTCTGTATTGGTGGACTCAGGAGTGGAGCCCAAGCTCCAGCACCTGCCCTGAGCCACCAAAAAGTCAAAGTGCCCATCCTGGGCCGGCAGGAGCGAAGCAGCAGCGTCTCCCTATACACCCCATGAGAAGGCCCCCCCAGAAAGTTGGAACCGATGTCTGTTAGTGGGGCTGAGCACCTGCCTGCACCCCTGCTCTCCTGGGAGACTCGGGGCCTGTGTGGGTTTGTGAGCCTGGTCCTGCTCCTCCCTGCGCAAGGACAGAGGGTCCTGCTCCTCCCTGCACGGGGACAGAGGGTCCTGCTCTTCCCTGCACGGGGACAGAGGGTCCTGCTCCTCCCTGCACGGGGACAGAGGGTCCTGCTCCTCCCTGCACGAGGACAGAGGGTCCTGCTCTTCCCTGCACGGGGACAGAGGGTCCTGCTCCTCCCTGCACGGGGACAGAGGGTCCTGCTCCTCCCTGCACGAGGACAGAGGGTCCTGCTCCTCCCTGCACGGGGACAGAGGGTCCTGCTCCTCCCTGCACGGGGACAGAGGGTACCAGCAGGCAATTTTTCTGATTTCTGGGTTTCAATACTGACTATGGGACGCTGGGAAACTCCCAGTCACTCACTGAGGTTTAGAACAGAGGAGAGGGATTGCAAAGCTTAAAACGGAGGCGTGTTTAACTGGAAACAGTATTTTAACTGGGGGGCTGTGGGATGTCAGCACTGACACAGTGAGTGCAGCCCATGCTCTGCTCCCACCATACACCTTCCCACCCGCAGGTGCTGCTTCTGCCACACTCCCTCACCCCGTCCCACACTGGTCTGTGAACCTGAGCAGAGCATGGGTATTTACACACACCTATAAATCCACGAGCCAGCTTTCACGCTCGTGTGTAAAAAAACCCCCATGTGCAAACACACACCTGCCTGGCTTCGTGTGTACCCACACGTGTCTTCCAGGTGCTCCAGCAGCAGGGACAGGGTCACACTTCCAGCCACATCCCTGAGCTCAGCTATTCCCAGCCACTCCTGGTCATTGCCTTTCCAGGGTACAAGAGTTCTGAAGCGGGTTATATCCTCCCAGTGGACACCTTCCAACACCCCCTCAGTGATTGCTCTGCTCTGGTTTCCTCCTCAGCTACGAGGGCTACGTCCCCCAGTTCAACTATAAGTTTGGGGAGACCTATGGCAAAACCACATACCGGCTGCTGACAGACCCCGGGGTCAGGAAGAGCCCTCGTTCCGTGCTGGCACCACTGCACAAGCAGACGTTCATCGAGGACTTCAGCAAGACCAAGCATGGTTTCCAGCGTTACCTCCCCGGGCGTCCAGGTGAGCAGACCCTGGGGTCTTGTCTCTTGCCTAGAATGGGCTCTGCTAAGGAGCACAGCCTCAAGCAGGGACAGAGGGGGCTGTACCCATCCTCGAAGGGCTCCTGGGGGGAAATGGGATGTTCTCCATGCAGTGACCATAGCTCTGGAGTAGGAGCAGGGATACCTGGAGAATGGCAGTGGTGGGGGGAGCTGGAGCACGTGCCTCACCTGATGGCCATGGGACTTCTCACACTGAATCTGGAGAGTTTTAGATCCCAGGTTATCTTCAGTTAGGTGAAGATAAATTATTTTATGGCATATTATGGACTCACTCCCCAGTTCTGGCATAATCCTGTTGTGGTTTAACATAGCCTACTATGGAGAAACTTTATCCCAGCCAAAACCAGCATAATTCCACAGGCTAAAATCTGGTTCTCTGGGGAAGGTTGGCTCTGTCCCCTCTGACCCTTTTCTCAGCCGACCTGCCTGGTCCACAGCTCCTTGTGATCAGAGCTTTTACTCATTGCTTGTGGTTCATTCTGGGTCTTGATGCTCCTACCTCAGCTCGGCAGAAGTTTTCCTGTGCCCTTCTCACCTTCCCTTGATGGTTGGACTTGATGATCCTAAGGGTCTCTTCCAACCTAAATGATTCTATGATTCCCCACTCCTGCTAATGGGCCCCATCTCCTCCCATCAGGCACTAACATGCTCCTGTAGATTCCCAGCATCAGGAAATTGTAGAAGTCTCCTACCAAGTCTCAGCCCTTCTGGGCAAAGTGCCTGGTCCTTGTTGAGCAGACCCAAATCAGGCCTCGGGAGCTGCCACACCGGGACCCTCCATCAGCCCCTCCTGGGGACATCTCCTTTGGAGACTCAGTTGCCACAGACCACACCGTGTATCTGAGCTGAAGCTGTCGTTGACATCTTGTTCAGCTGGAGCGAGTCTTTTCCCAGCTGAACACGGGGGTTACCTGCCCAGGTGGGATCTGGTTCTTCATGTCCCTGGGGACAGCCATAGTAAAGCAATGTTTTCCAATTTCATGCTGGGAATTCATGCTCTGTAGCTTCTTGCAAATTTTTGGCCTTTCTGTTCCTCCAAGCCCTTCGCTCTAGCGTCCAGGTCTCCACAGCGCAGGTGGCGTTTACAGGCTTCATTCCTGGACATGTAAATTGGCATTTCCTCAGATGAAGATGTGGTTTGCATGGACCCAACCAACCAGTTGACCTAGTTGGGTTTGCTCTCATTATCCTGTCCTTGTTCTTGCTTTCTTCTCAACAACGTTTACATCTTCTGCCAACCTTTGGAGCTGGGAGCTCACGTTTGCTGCTCGTTGGTGAAAGGCTGAAGAACCTGACCACAGTGAGCAGCACCTTGCTGTGCTGGCAACTCATCAACAGCTCCCACTGTCAGTGAGCAATCCCTTAAACCCTTCACTGCAAACTCAGTTGCTGCCTGGCACCTTTCTGGGTATTCTGTGAGATGGAGACCAAGATGCTCAGGACATTGTGTGATCTGGGTGGTTGCCTTCAGCAACCTCAGTCTGAAGACTTTTCTCACGCTCCATTTTTGATAGAGGCTTGTTGATAGGCACCAAGTACATCACTGGTTGCCATCAGTTGAATCCCATCCCAGAATCAGAGAATATCAGGGATTTGAAGGAACCTTGAAAGCTCCTCCACTCCAATCCCCCTGCTGGAGCAGGAACACCTAGAGCAGGTCACACAGGAACGCCTCCAGGCGGGTTTGGAATGTCTCCAGAGAAGGAGACTCCACACCCTCCCTGGGCAGCCCCTGCCAGTGTTCCCTCACCCTCACTGTGAAGAAATTTTTCCTCATATTTAACTGGAACCTCCTCTGTTCCAGCTTGCACCCATTGCCCCTTGTCCTGTCATTGGATGTTACTGAGAAGAGCCTGGCTCCATCCTCCTGACACTCACCCTTTCCAGATTTATAAATGTAATTACTCCTCAGTCAGTCATAAAGTCACCCGTCAGCCTCCTCTTCTCCAAGCTCAAGAGACCCAGCTCCCTCAGCCTTTCCTCCTATGGGAGATGCTCCACTCCCTCCATCATCTTGGTAGCCCTGCCCT
>VZTM01003374.1:42706-57294 GCA_013400555.1 Jacana jacana | reverse complement strand
GGGCTGATGGTTGGACTTGATGATCCCAGGGGTCTCTTCCAACCTGAATGATTCTATGATTCTAAGAAGAAAAAAAAAAATCCCCAAACCCCTTTTTCAGGAGAGACACTTCAGATACAAGAGTTAATTTTACAATTTAAATGGATGATTTTTTTTTATACTCTGCCAAGGTTTTATATTTATCCCAGCCTCTCCCACTTCCAGCCTGGTTGATCCTTATACGATATGTCTGTTCTCTCTTGTCTTCACCCGAAGGGTACGCTGGATTCATCCCCCGCTTCAGCTGGGTCTGTGGCACGAGTTACAGCCGGGGGGTGATGGACGCCCTGAGGGAATTTGAACGAGAGCAGGTAGGTTAGATCCACACGTCTCGCTGATTGGTGTTGAACTGAATTGGGTATTGATTCTTCTGCAGCACCAAGAGTGGATTCATTTAGTGCAGCGGTGCCAGAGCTGGGGTTACAAGTGCAAGCGAAATAATGAAACGCTCTTAGGTAACAGGTTGAAAAAAATCATGAGCAATTAAATAACTTGTAACTTGTTTCCTTGGGACATTAAGGGAGGATAAATGAGTTCATAAAAGGATTAAGCAAACCTATTGAGGGCTGGTTCAAGGGTGGCTATTAAAAATGTTGCTGGCAGTGCAGACACGATCTGCGCTTCCCTTCAGCGATGTGTGGTCTCTACCTGGATGGCAGCGCTGGGTGGCTTCCTGGGCCGCTTGGATGGCTCTTTCTCCCTTTTAACTGGTTGTAAGGCTTTTTCCTTTACTAATGTAATTTGTCCTAAAGGGATCTAGATCTTCTTTTTCCTTCTTTTGGGGAGGATGAATCACAGAATCACAGAATATCAGGGATTGGAAGGGACCTTGAAAGCTCCTCCAGTCCAATCCCCCTGCTGGAGCAGGAACACCCAGAGCAGGTCACTCAGGAACGCCTCCAGGCAGGTTTTGAACATCTCCAGAGAAGGAGACTCCACACCCTCCCTGGGCAGCCCCTGCCAGTGTTCCCTCACCCTCACCATGAAGAAATTTTTCCTCATATTTAACTGGAATCTCCTCTGTTCCAGCTTGCACCCATTGCCCCTTGTCCTGTCATTGGATGTCACTGAGAAGAGCCTGGCTCCATCCTCCTGACACTCACCCTTTACAGATTGATAAACATTAATAAGGTCACCCCTCAGTCTCCTCTTCTCCAAGCTCAAGAGACCCAGCTCCCTCAGCCTTTCCTCCTATGGGAGATGCTCCACTCCCTTCATCATCTTGGTAGCCCTGCTCTGGACTCTCTCCAGCAGTTCCCTGTTCTTCTTGAACTGAGGGGCCCAGAACTGGACAGCATATTCCAGATGGGGTCTCACCAGGGCAGAGTAGAGGGGGAGGAGAACCTCTCTCGACCTACTGACCACCCCCCTTCTGATACACCCCAGGATGCCATTGGCCTTCTTGGCCATGAGGGCACAGTGCTGGCTCATGGGCATCCTGCTGCCCACCAGGACCCCCAGGATGAAGAAATATCCCTACTGAAAAAAAATATTTCATCCCCTTGCTTGTAAGATCCACCCCCTGTATCATGTCATAATCCTCCTACAAGGGAAAATGAGGTCCCTCCCACAGCAGTTAATGTTTTGCATTCAAAGCTACACATCTCTCCTGCTGCTGGGATGGGGTGGGCTCCCTGGGATGCAGCCGTCTCACTGGTCCAGTGCTGGCTGATCACCTCCATGAAATCAGGGGACAACATTCCCAGCCCTTTCTGGTCTCTGGGATTTGCTGCGGTGCCTTCATCCCACAGAGCAAATGGATCTGGTGTAAAGAAAAAGTCCAACCTTGAGGATCCCCAGGTGGAGGAACTCAGCTGGGAAGGGCTGACCCCATGAGAAGAGCAGCCGAGCTGACGGTGCTCGTGGCAGCCTGATGCTTGGGCTGAAATGCCTTTCCCTGTGCTGGCTTCTCAGCCCTTCCTTCTGCTGTTAAAAGGAAAATAGAACAACAACAACAATTAAAAAACCCCCAACAACCACCCAGGCATTATCAAGCCTGGGTGGTTTGCAAAGCCTGTCTGCCCCTGACGTCTGAGGAGCCGTTTCCCTGCAGTAAATCGGGGAGGGAGGTGTTTCCCCGTGGCAGGATTCAGCGGCAGCGGGGCTGGCAGAAGGCGGCTGCAGCGTCAGGCACCGAAGGGAGAGAAGAAGATCACAAAATCACACCACATTTCTGCCTAAGATGGCTTCTGACTGCAAGCCACTAATCTTCTGCCCTAAATCTCTGTTGCCCTAGGTTACCTACGGGGATGTGCCACGGCTCATTGCTTACTGTCTGCATCAGGCAAAATAACGCCGTCCTCTCGCTTCAGCGCCGCGCGTGGGGAACTGCAGCGGCCGCCCCACAAGGGTTCGAGGGTCCCCATGTCTGCTGGGCTCCACAGACCCCCTCCCTTCCCCAGCAGGACAGTTAGCAAGAGCTGGATGGGTTTTGTCACTGCAGAGAGGTGGGGAGGTGGGACCTCCATCCTCCAGCAGAGCCCCACGGCTGGGCCTGACCCAGGAGAGCAGGGACAGACCCGGGAGGAGATTTACACTCTCCCTTCACTTAACGCTCCCTAAGCCTTCCTCTTCCTCCCCACCAGGGAATTACTGGCTAATCAGCCCTGGGGTGACTTGTGGAGAAGCAGAACCAGTTAGAAGGGTCCAAGCAAACAAGCCCTTGGTGGGTCCAGGACATGGCTCTGGCAGAGGCTGCTGGCTCATGGGGCATCACACACGATGCTCATGGTGCATCACAAGGTGCTTGTGGCTGATGCCACAGTCTGGGCACTGGAGATAATTCAGTGGGTCATGATACTTCAGTCCAGGCTGTGAAGATCCCAATGGTTATACCAGGAGCTGCTGCCAGCACCCCCAGGAGAAAAGCCTTCCAGGTAGAGAAAGGGAAGACGCGCTGTAGCTCCTGATTAGAAGAAAACAGAACTGGAAAGAGAATTGCTTGACATTGGTTTAAATATTTCCTTTACTGCAGAGTCAAAGCAAGTGACTGGAGTTTCTAATGACCCCTGCTTTGGGGTGGGTGTCTCTGTGTTTTATTTTGCAGTTTTTGCAGAGAAACCCAGTTTGCAGCTTTGGCAAGAGACTGCCCCAGTCGTACTGGCCTAACTACCGGATTTACACCAGTGCTGGGCTGATCCCCTCCTACGCGGGCTTCGTACCCGGTGAGTCCAGCAGCTGAGTGAAAGCGAGAGGCACTAATACTAATTACTGTCATTAAGCAGCGCTGTCAGAGCAGTGAGCAGTTATGGAAATGACCCATGTGGGTAGTAGATTAATTTTTCCCCGGGGGGGGCCTGGAGCTGGGTTACCCCCTGCCCTGCTTCCCCCCCCCCGGCTTCCAGCAAGATCCTGGTCTAAAAAAGTTGATAAAAAGCAAAAGGTAAATGACACAAAAGGGTTGGGAAAGCCCCAGAAATGCAGTGTGATGGCATCAGCCATCGAGAGAGGTGGTGGACACCCCATGATGTCTGCCCGGTCCCTGTCAGGCACCTGGGACCCGAAACAGAGAGGTCTGACGGAAGCCATTTTGTGTCTGGAAAGGGGCCGCTCTGCCCGTGCAGAGCATTAAGGTATTGGGTTAAAATGTCAACAAATCAGCAAGTAATATGGGTGTCTTCAGCCACAGTGAAGGCCAGAGCTCTGTAACTGGGCTGGGAAAATTAGGAGATAAGCTGGAAAGAACCAAACTCTGCTTGCACTTGATGTGATAGAGGAGGGAAATGGTAGGAGACACAAAACGTGAGAGAACTGAAAGGTGAGGGTGGGAAGGTGACCATCATGGAATCAGGGAACTGTCACAGCTGGAAGGGACCTCCAGAGCTCCCCCAGCCCAACTCCCCTGCCCAGAGCACATCACTCAGGGCTGCATCCAGGTGGGGCTGGAAGGTCTCCAGAGAAGGGGACTCCACACCCTCCCTGGGCAGCCTCTGCCAGGGCTCTGACACCCTCACCCCAAAGAAGTTCCTCCTCAGCTTTGAAGGGAATTTTCCCTGTTCCAGCTTGTGCCCTTTGCCCCTTGTCCTGTCACTGGGAACCACTGAGAAGAGCCTGGCTCCATCCTCCTTCAACCCACCCTTCAGATCTTTGTGAGCATTAACTCCTCCTGGCAGGGATGGACAGTAGCTGAGCAAGGGTGTATCTGTGGAGCCCATGAACGTGGCTCCAGCAGGACTTGTTCTGGGAGCCCTGAAGGAAGAGCCATTTTTAACACACAAGCCATGAGCAGGAGCTCGATTCTCAGGAGGAAGGCTGGGAGCAGCTCCTGCTGATGGCACACAGTGGGGCTGGGCAGGTCTTCTGGGCAAAAAAAAGTAGATTTTGTCCTTTGTCACCACACTGCTGTCATGACACAGCTGCTGTCCCCAGCCTTGGCCCAGCAGCTCAGGGTGGCCCATGGCAAAGCCGTGACCACCCCAGGGACCCATCTTCTCCACAGCCACGCTCCCCACGGCTGCAGTGTCCCCTGTGGAGGTCTGAAAGCCACCACCTCCTTCCACAGACAGATTTCCCCCCTGCCCAGGAGCCACCAGTCAGTGCAATCTCAACTGCTCCAACCCATTCCACTCTGGATGGAGAAACCTAATGTTTAAGACAGAGAAAACAAACCCCCCCAGTCAGTTAAAACAAAGAGAACTGAAGAGATTCCTCAGCAGGAACCTCCCTGCTGTCTCCTCTCCAGGTACTCGGTGACGGGTTTGTCACTTGGGTAACACTGAATGTGCTTTGTTAATAGAGGGTTTTCATGAAACAAGTGTGTGGTTGGGTATCAGGCTCCCAGTCCCTGAAGGGGCTACTGGAAGGCTGGGGAGGGTCTGCGGACACAGGACTGCAGGGACAGGACAAGGGGCAATGGCTTCAAGCTGGAGAAGAGCAATTGAGGTTGGACATTAGGAATAGGTTCTTTGAGGGTGATGGAGCACTGGGATAGGTTGCCCAGGGAGGTGGTTGAGGCCCCTTCCCTGGAGACGTTCAAGGGGAGGCTGGAGGAGGCCCTGGGCAACCTGGTCTAGTTGGGGGTGTCCCTGCTGACTGCGGGGAGGTGAGACTAGAGGTCCCTTAGGGCCTGGACCACTCCATGATCAGGTGCTCACCCCACATCAAAAGCTGAGAAGCTGCAGCAGCACCTCCTCATTTTCAAACCTCTACTTACCCTTTAAAAAGTGGCTCCAGCCAGGCTGCACACACCAGGGCTCCTCCGTGTCCCTGACAGCAGCTCATCACAGCTGGCCCCAGGGCTCCTGGGACAGGCTCCAGCTATGCTGCAGTGGTCAGTTAGGCCCATCTTCTCCCAGAAACACCACCCCCATCCATGGGAGGCCCCTTCCTTCTCCCCAGGTGCTGGGGTATGCCATGGCTTAGACACTTCAGTGTCCCTCAGCTCCCCCTGAGCCACCTGTGACAGGAGACCACAGGTAGGGGACCTAAATTTAGAGGCAGCTCAGAGCTTGATTCCACCCCCCGCCCTGTCATGTCCCCATCACCAGTACCTGTCACTAGAAAACCAACCCACTGCTTCAGTTCCTGGCCACCAAGTTGTCCCCCTGGTTGGGGGGGGGGCGGGGAGAAGCACCTCAGAGGTGACAGGGCTCACCCAGTGTCCCCCTCTTTTCCTCTTCCAGACCTCCGCCACACCTACGCGCTCACCTACACCGACAGCACCCGCAAAGCTTACCAAAAGCAACAGAGGAGACGAGCTTGTGCACTGTGAAAAATGCTTTAATGGTGCCTGTACAGCATCGGAAGTGGCTTTTGAGACAGGAAGAGGAACACAACACAAGAGGAGATTTGAATGAAAGTTCATACAGCTTTAAACAAAATTTACAGGTGGTCAATCTGCGTAGCTTTTACTCTGCCTCCTCCTCCGCCTCCTCCTCAAACTCCCCCTCTTCCTCAGCCGTAGCGTCCTGGTACTGCTGGTACTCAGAGACCAGGTCGTTCATGTTGCTCTCAGCCTCCGTGAACTCCATTTCATCCATGCCCTCGCCCGTGTACCAGTGCAGGAACGCCTTTCGGCGGAACATGGCCGTGAACTGCTCAGAAATGCGTTTGAACAGCTCCTGGATGGCCGTGCTGTTACCAATGAAGGTGGCAGACATTTTCAGGCCACGAGGTGGAATGTCACAGACGGCTGTTTTAACGTTATTAGGAATCCACTCAACAAAATAGCTGCTGTTTTTGTTCTGAACGTTCAGCATTTGCTCATCCACCTCTTTCATCGACATACGGCCCCTGAAAACGGCCGCCACCGTCAGATAGCGGCCGTGACGCGGGTCACAGGCTGCCATCATGTTCTTTGCATCGAACATTTGCTGGGTGAGCTCCGGCACGGTTAAAGCACGGTACTGCTGGCTCCCACGGCTGGTCAGCGGGGCAAAACCAGGCATGAAAAAGTGCAGACGGGGAAAGGGGACCATGTTCACCGCCAGCTTCCGCAGGTCAGCGTTAAGCTGGCCCGGGAACCGCAGGCAGGTGGTGACACCGCTCATGGTGGCCGACACCAAATGGTTCAGATCACCGTAGGTTGGAGTGGTTAACTTCAGTGTTCTGAAGCATATGTCGTACAGGGCTTCGTTATCAATACAGTATGTCTCATCTGTGTTCTCCACGAGCTGATGCACCGAGAGCGTGGCATTGTAGGGCTCTACTACAGTATCTGACACTTTAGGGGAGGGTACAACACTGAAAGTATTCATAATCCGGTCAGGGTACTCTTCACGGATTTTGCTGATGAGGAGGGTACCCATGCCAGAGCCCGTACCACCACCGAGAGAGTGAGTCAGCTGAAAGCCCTGGAGACAATCACAGCTCTCTGCCTCCTTTCTTACAACATCTAACACGGAATCAACTAATTCAGCACCTTCCGTATAATGGCCCTTTGCCCAGTTGTTTCCTGCTCCGCTCTGACCTGGAAAAGAGCCATTTTCGTATTAGATTACGGTCACTGCTTCCTGCTCGTTGCTCGCAAGCAAAGCTGAGGAGCATCGGGCTACAGAGAAGCCCCCACAAAACCTTTCATTTTATCGTGCAGAAAGCTATGGGTTCACACAAGCAGCTCTGAAATGGTCAGAAGATACAGGAAAAAAAAAAAAATCACTCATTATCAATGATACAGCGGCCATTTAATTTCTCCTGGTATTATGGAGGAGATAATGAGAATCGGAAGAGCAACGACCTCTTGTGCCTACTCAAACCCGCTCTCCCAGCGGCTGCCATCACGCCCCGGTCCGTGGATGCCCCGGTATCTCACGTCGGTGGTGAAGCAGTGGGATTAACCCCCCTCCCGGAGCATGTGGGGCGGTGCAGCCCGCAGTGCAGCGGCCCTGCCCTGCCCTCCCCACCCCGAGCCGGTTCCACGACAGGTCCCTCCCCCGCTCCCGGCGCACTCACCGAACACGAAGTTGTCTGGCCTGAATATCTGGCCGAAGGGCCCGGAGCGCACCGAGTCCATGGTGCCGGGTTCCAGGTCCACNCTCCCCACCCCACTCAGACCTTGGCCCCGATTTGGTTCCCGCACTGCCCGGCCTGCAGGTGCACGATCTCCCTCATGATGGCGGCGGCACAAGCTCACTCCCAGCCCACGCCACTCTTGCCCCAACCGACTGACTGAGCGAAGCAACCGCCAAGCCTTATATAGCAGCGGAATGCGCGCGCAGCCTTCTCTGCCCCGCCTAGCCGGCGAGGCACAGCAGCTATTGGCTAGTCGTAACGAGTTTTTAGGAATGAGGAAATCTGGTTGGCTAAAATGCTGTCATTCAAATCACTGGGCTCCTCTTTGCTCCGCCCATCTGTCTGTTGATTTTACTGTTAGGCAACGGCGACCCACGAATGCCCGCCCTACTCGCGCAGGACACTCCCGATTGGCTGAATTGAATGATTGATGCCGGGCGTGATTGGCTGTGGGCCTCACGGATGAGCTAACGTCATTTGATTGGGTGAAAAAGAAGTGCCCTGGTAACCGTCGCAATGACTCCGCAGCGGGCGCGGGGCGGTGGCCCGCGCAGCCGCCCATTCCCGAAGCTCTGTGCGCACTTTGCGCAGCGTAGGCTGCGGCTCCTCCTTACTGCGGGAGAGGGGGCGGGCGGTTTCCGGGGAAACCTAGCCAAGCCGCCTCCTCCGTCGGTCCCAAGCCCTCTCCCCTCCGCTCCCCTGATAGAGCCGCCCGTCCCCGCCGCCACCCCTGGCCACCCTCCCTTACTTGGCCCCAGGGCGCTGCGGCGGCGCCGTGGGGGCAGAGGGCCCGTCTGCGCATGCGCGGGCTGCGGCGCCTTTCTAGCATTTTCTGGCGCGCAGCCGCCTGAGGTGGCGGGGCCGGGCGGTTGTTGCTGTGGTAACCGTGCTCGGTGGCGGGAAGGGGTCAAGCCGGGCCAGGGTCTGCGGCGGCACCGGGACCGGGAGGACCGGGCAGTGCCCCGGGGAGCCTTAAGGGGGTCGAGGAGGGGCTTCCCTCTGCTGAGGGTGACTCGAGGGCGGCCCGGCCGCTGCCTCGGGGGCTTGAGGGGTGCCCGGCCTCTGCCCGTTGAGCCCGAGGGCGCTCGTGAGGTGCCCGGCCTCTGCCCGTTGAGCCTGAGGGCGCTCGGGGGGTGCCGTTTACTGGCAGTTCCTGTGCGAGAAGGGCCCGCGCCGCCAGGGGAGAGATGTGAGGTGGTGTCTGCCTGGGCGGGAGCCTGGGTGAGGTGGGGTCCCCTCACAGGCCTGGAGGAGAGCGGCTGGCTCAGCGCGATGGTCGGTGACACCTCTGTTCAAGAGAACAGCCAACATCCCAGGCTGGATAAATGTCTCTCATGTACCTTTTCCCTGCCCCTTATTCTGCTGTACTGTTCATCTGCCACCATCCACCATCGTTAGCACATTCCTGCACTGACAGTTCATCATTGGTCACAGTTTCTGCCAAGCATACTCTGTTGTTTTAGCAGAGCCATTTTATGATTATACGTGTTCTTTAGGATGCCCAGCAAGGTCTACAAGTCTTAGCGTCCCTTCTTGTTTTCATACCACAGCTAAAACTTGAAAGAGGCTCCTAATTGAGTTCCCCAAACCCCGTCTCGAGCTGCTGCCTTGATGTGGGGGTGGACTGAGGCAGAAGCCACAGGTGACCTCGATTCTCTCTGCACAAACACAGCGCATCGGGCTGGTGCTGCGTCGTTCAGGCGTTCCTATAAGGCAGAGGGACATTCTGGCTTACATACATACATACCATGATAATTTGGATAACGACAATCCCAACTGCTTCTGGGGTTGCTGGGCAGAAGAACAGCACTGCAAAGGCTTTTGCTGGAGATCGAGTAGCCCCTGGCAGTCGGCTGAACTCAAAAGGTTATGGTGGTTGATATTTTTGGCACATAAACAACATATTCCCCCTGAGATGCTGGAAGCAGCCCAGGAGCAGCCCCAGAGATCCTGTGAGGAGCCCCAGAGCATCAGGAGTGACTGTGGAGGGTCCTGGGCAGCTCTAGGAGAGGCTGGGGGAGGCCTTGGTCAGCCCCAGAGGTGCCCAGCATGACTAGGGCACACGCATGGTTTGTCTTCCACAATTCCAGTCAGAACGTGGCGGGTTTGTGCAGTTTGCTTTGCGATAGCTGAGTAATGCAAAGGCATCAGGGTCCACATTTATCCCACCTAATTATAGACATTGATTTGAATAGCTGAGCCTGGGCTGCGGTCACCGCAGTGGAAAGGGATGGCTCGCCCCACTCCGCATCTAACAGCCCTCTGCGCCGTCTCTCCGTTCTCTCTAACGGTGTTAGAGGTGACCAAATCCAAAATCTCAGTGTCAGTCAAGTATCCAAGGCAGCTGGGATGAATCCAGATCAGATTTGCTTAAGATTTCACACGAGGCAATCAGTACAGACAGCTTTTCTTCCGGGTTGCGGTGCCATCTCTTCAGACTAACATAAAAAAAACGGATGCTGTCTTTTTCTCTGCTTCAAGAGGTGGAATGGCCTGTGTTCTGCTCTCCGGGAAAATCCACCCAGCGTAAATTCTCATCGAGGTGTGCTCAGGACAGCGTTAACGAGCGTCTGAGCTCCTGAAGCCCTAGAAGACCATCCCTGGAATGGAGCAGGAGGAGCTGCTGCAGGGCTTGGCTGGTACAACTGCTGCTGCGTTTCGTGCAGACACAGGGTGGTTTTCTCAGCCCGGGCCTGGAAAGCGAAGGGCTGCACATCAGTGACAAAGATGATTGCTCCTTACTTTGTTAGAAATCACGAGCCTTTGTAACCGGTGCTTCTCACAGCTCGTGCTTCAGCCGGCTCTGCCTGGGGTGTGTGGGAAGCTGTTTGGTAACGTGCAGAGTGAGAAAGGCAATGGCAGCCTGGCTTGTACTAGATAGAAATGGTGTGACCAGCAGCAATAGGGAGGTGATTGTCCCCCTGTGCTCAGCACTGACTGGGAAGGCCACACCTTGAGTCTTGTGTCCAGTTCTGGGCACCTCAACACAAGAGAGATCTGGAGGGGCTGGAGCGAGTGCAGAGGAGGGACACGGAGCTGGGGAAGGGCCTGGAGAATAAATCTTATGAGGAGCCATTGAGGGAGCTGGGACTGTTTAGTTTGAGGAAGAGGAGGCTGAGGGGAGACCTCATCGCTCTCTACAACTGCTTGAAAGGACATTGTAGAAAGGTTGGTGCTGATCTCTTCTCACTGGGAATTAGGGATAGAAGAAGAGGGAATGGCTTCAAGCTGCAGCAGGGTAGGGTTAGGCTGGCCATGAGGCAAGAATTCTTCCCAGCAAGAGTGGTCAGAGCCTGGACTGGGCTGCCCAGGGAGGGGGTGGAGTCCCCATCCCTGACTGTGTTTCAGAGTCGATTAGATGTGGTGTTGGGGGATCTGGTGTAGGGGAGACCTTTGTAGAGTGGGGCTGATGGTTGGACTCAGTGATCCCAAGGGTCTTTTCCAAGCTGAGTGATTCTGTGACTCTAAATGGTCAACACCCCCAGAGTTCCCAGTGGCACCAAGAGGAGGAAATACTCTGCTTGGTTAAGATTGGGGATATCTGTCTCCAAAACGCTAACAGGATCGTGCCCAGCAGAGCAGGGGATGGTACCTCATGGGGAAGCCAAAACTTGCACCTGCGATTGAGCTTCCAGAGGTATCAATGGGAGAAGCTACCTAAAGATCTATGGGTTAGGAGGCACTTCAAATTATTTGTGCAACATTTGTTTTTGCTTATTCTTCCCTAGTCAGTTAGTGCTTCTTAGCTACATGCAGATCCACAGGAAACGACAATTCTTTGCTAAATATTTTTGCATTTTTTAAATTAAAGTAAAATGCCAGTGCTTCTAAGCTGTGTGTGAGGAGGAGCACAGCCAGGCTGCAAGGGATCTCCATGGAGAGCTGCTGGAGCTGCTGACCATCTTAGCCCTGTGACTTCCAATGCTGTGGCAGCCCAGCAACCTAATTACCGTGTACCAGAAGGTGAGCTGGCAAGGAACGAGGCAGGTTTGTGCCAGAACCTTGTCTCGTACGAAGCATTCCCTCAAAGGCAAACCATCTGTGCAAAACACTGACAATTGAGCAAAAAAAAACCAACCCCACCAGTTTGCACATTCCACAGTCCTGCCTGAGCAAAATGCTTAAATGTGTTTTTATTGTTGTTGGTTTTAGTGGGCAGGAGGCACGGAGACGCCGCTGCGGGTTCCCAGGGAAGTGGGGAGCGGTGGGAAATCTATGGGGAGGGCAGAGAAGGGAGCAGCTTGACCAAGGTGGGGAGGGATGTGACTCCCACATCATGTTTTCCTTGATCTGCTGTTTTATCTGCTATTTGTTTTATCTGCTGTTTGACTTCTTTGAAAGCTCTCCTCAAAGCCTGCTGCCAGTGCTGCGTGAGGAGGTGTCACCTCATTTAGGCACTTCTAAATTTGCCATCTGTAGGTTTGCTGTGTCGACTGATGGCTGTAAGAGGGATTCTGGAAAACACTGGGAGCTGCTCTTACTGGGCCAAAGGCCCTGGGTATAATCCAAAGAAGTACATGGTGAAGGTGGAGATTAAACTTATGTTGTGTTGAACTGTATATTATTGTTTAGCTTTTAATTGCAGTTGTTTATGTTTTGGGGTTTTTAAACTAGCTGTACTGCTTTTGGCACGGAAAGAGATTTTGCTGTGAATACAATTGGTTTGAGCAGACTGGGGAGATCCTTTCCTTAACTTTGAGCATTGCATTCCCCTTTTAGTGAACCAGGGTTCTTTATGTGCTGTGGGGAATATAGAGACAATCCCTCCCCTCGGCAGACAGACAGACAGACAGACAGCAGCAATAATTCTTCTCTTGATGCTCAACCAGCAAGAGAGCCGATTGTGTCTCTGAAATAGCATCCTGATCTAAACTGAGCTGAGTACCTGGGATGGTGTTGGGCTGGTAGGAGTCCAAACAGAGATCACAGAACTCTCTCTTTTTATAGGTAAAAACCCAAAGCCCCAAGTTGAAGAGAAGGACACTGCAGAATGCCTGTGGGTGGAAGCCTCCCTCCAGAACTGAAGAGCTTTCGGCGCTGGGGTCGTTCCAGGTTTATGGTAACGCTGAGATATGGCGTGGGTATGTGCAGACCTCTTGTCATTCTCATCTTTCTGATTGTGATTTCCAAGGATAAACAATGCTTTGTTTTCTATAAATTATTGCTCCTGAGAGGCTGAGATTGCTGAAGGTGAGGGGCTGCTTCCAGAGCCTGGCGGGGGAGAGGCTCAGCGGTGGGATTCCTGCTGGGGAGAAACAGGACCAGCTGAAGCCACGCGTCCATCCAGGCCAGTATCTTGCCTTTAATGATCCAGCAGCAGTTGCTGAAGACCAGGGCAAACATAAATGGATGTGGTGGGTTGTTCAGGCAATTCTTTATCTACAAGTTATTTTTTTTGTTTAATAGCCCCAATGGGTTATTATAAATTTATCTAATCGCCTTTTTCAGCCACATAAACAGCCTCCTGTCATGGTGAGTCCCAGGGTTTAACCACAAGCTGTGTGGAAGAAGAACTCCTTCAATTTGGTTTGATGATTCCCACAGAGCTCCTGGGTTCAGAAGAAGGGCGTGAACCTGTTACTTCAAGAGCTGCACTCAAGAGAGTCCTAAACACTGTCAGTGATTACCATGACACAGCAGATAATAGGAAACCATGATGTAAGATTCAGCATTAATTTGCAGTTTACATCTCCTTCATGGTTAAAATCAGTGAACTTTGAACGCTGTTCCCATAAAGTTTCCCTCATTCAGATCCACTGCTGTACGTTGCCCAGTGATAAGCCCTATGGGTATTGCTTCCTTTCACTCAGGAGATCTGTTTCTCCAGAGAATTTCCACCAGAAGTGGTGACTAATTCGATCATGAGGTGGCACATATGGTGACACCCCCTGCTGTGAACAAAAATAAGCATTCCTTCACACAGAAGTTGATTTTTATCATCCCTCTGTCTCTCTCAAACCTCCTCCTCTTCTCCCAGTGCAGTCCTCTTCCTATTAGTGATTATTCTGTCCACCTCTTGTTTCCAAAAGAGCCTTCATCCATACTCCGTGCTAGTGCCCACCTCCCTGCACAGAGGTCATCTTCTACTAATGCTATGGCTTCTTAAATCGCTGATTAGAGCTGCTTTCACATCCCACACAGAGAGAGCTTCCATACTGCAGGGTGTCTTTCATTTGGAGTCTCCTTGACAAGTTTCCAGACAAGCCTGCTTGCTTATTTATGTGCTTTGTGGTGGGACCAGCTACTAGCTGTGCTGGAGATTTCCTGAGGCTTAAGGCGCTGGTCTTGCCACCCTCCCTCTTGTGACTAGTCCCTGTCATTACACCCTCAGGGGAGCCACAGCTGATCTGTGTTTATCTGACTTGAACAGGGGAGGCAAAAGCATCCTACTGCAGGTAGGCTCTGAATTTCTCTGGTGGAAACCAGGTCAAAGGCACCTCTTTGCTTGGTCTCCTCTGTGTACAAGTAGACAGTGGCATTTGCAAAGCATCAAAACACTGACTTGCCTGGGTTTGATGGCATCCTGAAAGGACTCTGCTATTAAGAGAGCTGTGGCAAAAATTGGGGTTTTCCTGATCCCAGTATTCATTTGTGCTTGTTCATCTGATTGCATTTCCCACCACTTCAGTGTGCTCTGAGCTAGCTCTTGCAGTAGGAGTGACAGTCCACGAGGTAGGATGTAAACATAGAATCATAGAATCATAGAATCATTTAGGTTGGAAGAGACCCTTGGGATCATCAAGTCCAACCATCAGCCCTACTCTACAAGTTCTCCCCTACACCAGATCCCTCAACACCACATCCAATCTGCTCTGAAACACAGTCAGGGATGGGGACTCCACCCCCTCCCTGGGCAGCTGATTCCACTGACTGACCACTCTCTCCGTGAAAAATTTTTTCCTAATGTCCAGCCTAACCCTCCCCTGCTGCAGCTTGAAGCCATTCCCTCTCCTTCTGTCGCTCATTGCCCATGAGAAGAGACCAGCACCAATCTCTCTACAGTGCCCTTTCAAGCAGTTGTAGAGAGGGATGAGGTCTCCCCTCAGCCTCCTCTTCCTCAAACTAAACAACCCCAACTCCCTCAATCCATCCTCATAAGC
>VZTM01003374.1:22589-42357 GCA_013400555.1 Jacana jacana | reverse complement strand
ATGAAAATATTAAAAAGGAAAGACCCCAGTACTGAGCCCTGAGGAACCACTTGTGACCGGCCGCCAGCTGGATTGAACTCCATTGAGCACCACCCTTTGGGATCATCCTTCCAGCCAATGCTGGATCCAGCAGATCGTATGCTCATCCAGGCCATGAGCATCATATGGCTTCCTACTTCTCTGGAAGCTATCCAGATACTCAGATATCATAGGCATGGTATAAGAACAAAATAAAAATGTACTGATGGATCTCTAAATCCAGTCATCCTATAGGCATTCCTGGCATGTTCTGCTGGGTCTGCTCCACCGGTGGTTGTAGATTTCAAGTTATTTCATTATTGTAACAATAAGCAGAAATGAGTGAGTGCGAGTGCCTGGTGCTGTGCATTGTTTCTACAAGGAATTTGCTGTTCCAGAGGCCTTCTCTTACCCACTCTACTGGGTACCTCCACAGGCAGGACAGGATGTCATAGAGGCGAGGAGGGAATCCGTGAGGCTTTGGAAATGCTATAAACTAGAAGAAAGACGAGAACTAATGATCTCTTACAAACATGCTGAAATGAAATTTGGGCTGCTCTAGCTGGCAGCAGGTCAGGTAACCTGGTGTGTTTCTGGAGCCAAACCACAGACAGTGTTTCTACTGTCAATTTCTGTGTCTAATACTTTTGATTTCCTTCTAATTGATACTTGCTGATGGCAGCAGAGCTGCAGTTATGTGTCAGCAGACATTATCTGCCAAAAGTGCTCTCCCGTGGCCCAGCCCCAGTGGGATGTGAGGGAGCTATGCATAAACAAAAAGAACCAATGGACAGATAGAAACTCCTCATTATTAATCACTTCCACACATGCACTGTAACCAAAGGGTGCAAGCATCCTCATTTCGGAGTGAGTTAATCTAGAATCTCCTTTTAAGTAGATTTCTGCTGTCCAGGTAATCAGGGGATTAATTCTGCAAATTTACATAGTGCTGACATGAAGGAGCTGCTTCTAGAGAGAGCTGGGAGAAAGGACTAAGTTACTTTTTCTTTAGTTTCCATTCTTCTCTAGGATCCCAGTTTGTTGGGGTTTGCCTTTTTTTATGACTAAAAACACACTTCAAGGCTTTTAAAACACCAGTCAAGCTCATTGCCTTGTGAATACATCTGTAAGTGTTTCTTTTTCTGCCAAGTAGAAGAATGGTTTGGGTTGGAAGGGACCTTAAAGACCACCCAGTGCTACTCCCTGCCCTGGGCAGGGACACCTCCCACCAGCCCAGGTTGCTCCAAGCCCCCTCCAACCTGGCCTTGAACCCCTGCAGGGATGGGGCAGCCACAGCTTCTCTGGGTAACCTGGGCCAGGCTCTCACCACCCTCAGAGGGAACAATGTCTTCCCCAGATCTCAGCTCAATCTTCCCTCTTTCAGTTTGAAGCCATTACTTCTCATCCCTTGTAAAAAGTCCCTCCCCAGCTTTCCTGGAGCCCCTTTAGGGACTGGAAGGGGCTCCGAGGTCTCCCCAGAGCCTTCTCCAGGCTGAACTCCCCAACTCTCTCAGCCTGTCCTCACAGCAGAGGGGCTCCAGTCCTCCCAGCATCTCCATGGCCTCCTCTGGCCCCGCTCCAACAACTCCATGTCTCTCTTGTGCTGAGGAAGCTGAGTCTTTCCAGGAGCTGCTGGGGGCTGCAGCCTAGGATGGGCAGGGCAGTAGCTGTATGAGAACACATATCATAGAATCATAGAATCATTCAGGTTGGAAGAGACCCTTGGGATCATCAAGTCCAACCATCAGCCCTACTCTACAAGTTCTCCCCTACACCAGATCTCTCAACACCACATCTAATCTGCTCTTAAACACAGTCAGGGAGGGTGACTCCACCACCTCCCTGGGCAGCTGATATGCACAGCACCTTTTAGTTAAGAGTATGATCTGCTCTAAATCAAGTGGTTGGGGTTGTCTTTGCGTCGCGGAGCAGTGGCTTGCTGTCAAAAGGTGGCTCAAGTGTCATGGATTTAATGGGGCAAGGTAGGCCACCTGTACATGCCATCACTCAACGCAGCTCAGTGGCAAAAGAGATGCAAAAACAGAGTCAGGAGGAGATGCTGAGCTTCTGGCCTAATTACTCACCTATTACCTGGATGGAAACTCCAAAGCTTCTAAACAGGAGCTTGGGAAAGTTCCAGCCAGTGTCCTTTTTCTCTTGGAGCCTGTGATCTAGTATTCAAATCAAAAGGATGCAATCTCTGAGCTGGCCAGAACACCTGGGCTCCTGTGGTTCCTGACATCTCTCTGGCTTGTTTCCACTTGTGACAGTGGTAGGATTCTTCTTGGCCAGGTCACAGATCTCAGCCAGGAATCCCACAGTTCTCCTCTGCCAGACACGTGTTTAATGACTGCATTTCCAGCTGTGGGAGGAACGTAGTCTCAGGAATTGCCCCAATATCCCAATATTGCAGATTCCCTGATAACTTCTTTTTTTTTTTTTTAAATCTTTTTTTTATTTGCAGGCTTGCCTGAATCTCTCCTCCCTTCTTCAGATGGTTCCACCAAAGAACACTTCAAAGATCTAGACACAAAGTCTCTCATCAACTGCCTGGAGCCAGGTTATCTGAAGGCAGTTTCTTTCTGCCTGCCACTGGGAAGACAGTGCCTTCAGGAGTATCTCATTGTGTACCCTGAAAGTACACAGCTCTTGAGTAAACAGAGGCAAAATCAGCATCCCCCATCCTCCTCGCTGAAACCCTCTGTATTCACAATAGAACCCCTGCTTTGATCCCCTGCCAAGGATAACACAGACAGTCTATTAAAATATCTTTAATAACTTGATATAATTAAAAATATCTGACGTGCAACTCCAAGAAATGAATATGGAGCTTGTTGAAATCTGTCTCCACACCTCTCCAAACTTGACTGACAGGTTCTGAACCTTCATTAATTGGCCTGAAAATTCATGAATGCTCCGATACTATGGGGGATAAGGGGTGTCCTATATATTAGTTGGGAGCACAAGCAGTTCATAATCAGAGGTGAAAGGACTTGGGTGCCATGGTAGCTTTAAAAATCCTGCAAGGCACATCACTGCTTCTGTATTTAAATTTCTGTTCAAAGTGGTCTGAAATGAGTGGGAGATGCTCATCCCTTGGGCTTTTTAACAGCCTGTGTGTTTAAGTCTCTGAAGTAACTGGAGAAGTGAACTCTTGGTGCTTCAGTCAAAGGACAGTGTTAGTCTGAATCCATCCCTTTCCCCTTTCCCACAATAGCACGAGGAGTTTGTACAGCACCTCATCTTTTAGGCCAGCAGAGCAGAGCAGAGGAGCTGGAGTGGTGGCCCAGTGCCAGAGGAAGCCTGGCTATCGGATTATAAAGTAACTCTGGTCACGGTCTAATATGAAAGTCATTAGGCTGACAATTAGAGGAGCTTCTGTTCCTGGGCCTGCTCTTGTCTAAAGGACAACATTAGCTGAGATGCTTCACTTTCAGAGTCAATGAGACAAGCAGTTCAGTGCAAACGAACGAACTGGGGAACTCCAGCCCAGTGGGCACCTGATTCTAGTAGATGTGAAATGAAATGTGTTAGTTTAAATTTTTAAATTCTTCAGAGTTTAAATTGGCTGGTTTAACCCCTGCGTTGCCATGAGTCAGCTGAGAGGAACTCAGCTCCTTGTCTGTCCCCTTTGTTTCTCCTTTGGTGCTCTGTTCACTTCTTTAAGACCAAAAACCTCACTGCTTTTGAAGGACCCTTGGTCAGCTGGAGCGTTTGCTGGAAGGGGCACATGGATGCTTCCACTGAGGTGGGAGAACACAGAGATCGGTAGTAGCCGGCAGGAAATACCTCCTTTCTTCCCTTGAACGTGGAAAGGTGTTGGCTGCTTGTATTTTATTTTCTAAAATACATTCTGCTTGTATTTGAACACTGCTCCCACCTTCGCTAGTGGCGACAGTGCAATAGTGTCTCTTGTGGGCACAGGAGAGGACGGAGCACCTTTTCCAGACGCCACTGATTAGACAGGATCATTCAACATTAACTGTACAATAGCTCAGGGCCTGCCTGCTCAGAGGCATGGTTTCATTAGGCTGATGTGAGTCATCTCAGCTGCAGCCCAAGCAAGATCTGTGCAGGCTGTTCTTTTGAACGTTTGGCTGCCATCCGCTGGGGAGCACCGTCCTCCCGCCGAGGGCCTGTTGCCTCAAAGTACAGCAGTGGTTGTAAGCCAGTCGAAATAAGGCCCCGAGGCTCTGGGAGTCCTGCAGGAAAATCATTTCCATCCTCCAGTGACTTGCACCCCTGTGGTTCCTGTCTGTACCCTGTTACTCTGGCAAGAGCACCGAGTCCCAGAGAGACAATCAGTTGTCATCGAAAACACTGCTGTTCCTGTCACTCAGGCTGTTCTCCTTGACCATCACTCGGTACGAGATGCGCATGAAAGAGCCAGTGAGCAGCGTGACGAAGAGGATGAGGAGCAAACACCAGACCTCTGGCTCAATCCCCTTGAGGAACCTTGGGCTGTCCTGGGTGGTGCTGGTAAGGCTGAGCAGGTACCCGAGAGTCCAGCCAGATGAGGTGTCACCCACCTATTGAAACCCAAAGGAGAGGTCAGAAGAGCAGGAGACAGCCTGGACCCCAGCTGTGTTTCTGCACATGGGTCTGAGGCCTTGTGTACTTGATTTGAGACTGATCCAAGGATTAAGTTTGAAATGAGGACCTTTCCCACTCTCACTTCCCTGAGTGCACTAATAGGCCTTAATTGCCCTGATGAGTCTCAGCTGACACTTCCACCCACCCCCTCTTCCCATGGGCCTGGGAGCTCCATTAAGCCCTGGCTTGGGCAGTCACTGGTTTCTTGGTCTGTGCTGTAGGCGTGTGCTGTTTCTTCTCCTGAGAACTGGCTGGTGTCTCTAGGTGGACCTCAGGTATGCATTGCAGATACTTCTGTCTCTGGCCCTGTTCCCTGGCTGAAGGTCAGACCTATGTTGTAGGTAGCTTTTCTCTGCCTTTCCAGAGTGGGCTCTCTGGGTGGACCCTGGGCCTGCTTCATTACCTCGCCTTGGTCTGATCACTGCTACGTGGCTGACTGATCTGCTGTCACTGCTGGGGCCCTGCTCAGCGGGACACCTTGTTGTTGAGCGGAGAAGATGTTTGGGAACAGGTTTTTTTTCTATTGTGAAGGGGATGACCTGAATCAACTCCTTCTTCCCTCAGGGGCTCCAGATCCTGAAGCCATTTCAGGCATTATTAGCCCCCCGTTATAAACCCTCGCTAGATAAAGGTGATTGTGGGGAGGTAGAGCAGTATTTTTTGGTTTGGGCACTGTTATCAGCAGCTTGTTGTTAACATGAAGTGGTGACCAAGCTACGCTTCCTTCTCTGCTGGGCACAGACTCTTAGAGATGGTATCACTTCAGATAAGGTTTTGACCCATCTGTTTTGCAGTGGGGACGATGTGATCTCTAGCTCTCTGACCCCAGTTTTCTTGCTTAGCACAATTGGGGATTTATTTTGCAACAACACGTTGCTGGAGAAACCCAGCTGGGGAAGGCTTACAGGAGTGGAGAGGGGCTGGGGTTACTGAAACCAGCGCTCCCTCCTAACTGGAAATACTACTGACCTTCTTCTGGAACGCAGTCCAAGCAGACCTGTCAAAGTCAACGGTGTATCCCTTTGTACTGAGGTGGAAGATGAAGGCAGACACAAGGCAGTAATCAGCAAGTGTATCCAGGCTTCTCTGGGACTCCTTGGCCAGCTGGTGTCATTTCCAAAAGAAGATGGGGAGGGTAGGATATCAAACAAGTCAAGATTCAGCTGAACTTCAGGCCTGCTATAACCTCCCCTTTCCTTCTCTGGGACTGACTGTGGGACCGGAGGTTGTGTTCTCTGCAGGCTGAAACCATATTTCCTGCACCCATTAGGCTGTGGTCTGGGAACCAGTGTCATTTCTTGGTGCCTCTGTCCCCATCCAATTAGAGACCAGGCATCTCCAGGCTGGCAGCCAGGTCTCCTCCAGGTGAACTGCTCAGTATGATTCTCTGCTGTCTAATTAGGTTGAGCTAATGCTGCAGCCTTTCTCTCAACAGGAACAAGACCTTTGTCTTCTATCCAAAGAGAAGGCTTTAGGGAACAGCTTATGGGCTCTGCTGCCCCATCAGCAAACCCCATAGAAACTCTCCAGTTTGAAGATGACCGTGGATGCTTGGCCAGTGTAGGTGGAAATTAGGGTGACCATCATAAGCCACCACCTGAGGAAGAGAACTTAAATTTCCCCAGGTTTGGTTTCCATGGGGCCAGGAGACATGGGAAAGCCCCTGGAGTCTAAGGGGATGCATTCCTTGTGCTGAAGGAGCAGAGGATGCAGGAAGACCAAGGTGATGCACAGGAGGGAGCAGACAGCCTTCCTGTTTACTCCTTAATAAGCAGTAAACAGCACTTAGGGCTTTTCATTTAATTAAGTCCAGGTGTTACCAGCCACAGTTGGGATTTGAGAGGAAGGAAAACAAGTGAAGCCTGTTTCCTCAAAAAAAATAAAAACCAATCAAACCAAACCCAGGCAAATCCAACTTTTCCCGAAGGAGAGAGTAACTTATGGCTCTGTTGGTCTGAGCTACACAGGCTTATACAGCAGTCTGTGCCTTGCTTCCCTCCCTCCCTCCCTGCACACCAGGTTATTCCACGGTTACCTCTTTGACAGACATTCCACAGAGCCTGTTGACTGCCTGACCCAGGTCAGCAGAGGGTACAGTTTCTCTCAGGAAGTCCATGGCTTCGGAAATCACCTACAACAGGAGCAGAAACCATCAGCAGGTTGGGCTGTGCCCCGTGTCCCCACATTGTGCACCGTGCCTGTAGGAAAGGCAGTGACAGTGGGGGCACGTGGGCACATTGCCAGGGTGCCCTGTCTGTGTGCTGGTGGTTACAGGGCGTTCAGTGGGTGCAAACTGGACTGTTTCTAGCTTGTATGCAGCAGTCCTTCTGGCCCTGCCTGCCTACGTAGGCAGAAGCTTATGCTGCTTGGGACCATGTCCATGGAAAGCTCTCAGGAGCAGGGAACTGGGGAGATCTCTGCAATTCCTCCCTCTGAAATGTGCTCAGTCTTTCCTGGGATCTTGAGCTGGTCCTGGCTTAACAACCCCACTATTTTGGACGCTAGGTTCAGGGTCTCAGATCTAAGTATGCTTGTGGTGGAGCATGCCCAGATGTTTCCTAGGGGAGTGGCAGAGGATCCTCAGCTTCACCACAGATTTTGTTTGGAAAAACCTGCTCAAAACACAACTCCTGATCACCCTAGGCTGGCTCACGTGAGGTTTGTCTCGGGAGCAGACATTGCTGAGACACGGATGAAGAAAGCCCAACCAGAGTCATTGGTGGGAAGCTGTGGTCTGTGTTTGGACAGCTTGACGTCAATGAGGGGGACAGCACAAAGCACACGTGCACAGCATTAGCCAGAGCACTGGCCCTCTCGGCTAGCAGAGAGCACATGGTGGCTATTCTCACTGTATTAATGACCAAACCGGTCCCATTTCATGGATTCTCCATACCAGTTGCCTACCCCAGTGTAAATGAGAACCCACCAGAAGCCTGGTGTGGAGGGGCCTGGAAGCACTGCTGGGGGGATGCGTGAGGAAGCTGCAGGAGGAGGAAGAGTTGAGCAGGTTTTGCACGAGTCTCATGCAGGCGGTGGGATTGCTGGAGCCGGTGATGTTGAAGACCTCCTCAGGAGCAGGGATGTCCCACGTGTCACCACTGACAGCACAAGGCCCAGCCTGCACCGATGGCCACCGCACTTCCCGGGAGTAGGAGAGGGGCCAGCAGGGATTAGAGACGGTTTTAGCTCTTCTCTGCTCCTAGAGGAGTAGAATAAAAGGGAGGCAGCAAAAGAGGACATTGGCATCCCAGGGCTGCAGGAAGGAAGGCAGAGTGTGGCACACTGAAGAACAGCTTTCCTCTGGCACCACAATGCTGGAATTAAGCATGCAGGGCTGCAAAAGGTTTGCCAAACTGGATCCCACCTAGTCAACTGCAGGAGTGGTGCAGCAGGATCCCAGCTCCTGCAGAGTTCAGGGCAAGCTGCAATGCCTGGACCTGATGTGGGAGGCTGAGGAGTCAGAATCACAGAATGATACGGGGTAGGAAGGGACCTCTGGAGATCATCTCCTCAACCCCCCTGACAGAGCAGGGGCAGGGTCACCCAGAGCAGGTCCCACAGGAATGTGTCCAGGCTGGTCTGGAATGTCTCTGGAGACACAGACTCCACCACCTCTCTGGGCAGCCTCTGCCAGGGCTCTGCCACCCTCACAGGAGAGAAGTTCTTCCTCACACTTAGATGGAACTTCTTATGTTCCAGTTTGTGCCCATTCCCACTTGTCCTGTCCCTGGGCACCACTGAAAAAACCCTGGCCCCACCCTCCTGACACCCACCCTTGAAGTATTTATTGGTGTTGATCAGATCCCCCCTCGGTCTTCTCCAGACTAACAAGACCCGAGTCCCTCAGCCTTTCCTCATCAGAGAGGTGCTCCAGGCCTCTCATCTTTGTGGTCCTCTGCTGTCCCCTCTCCAGCAGTTCCCTGTCCTTCTGGAACTGGGGAACCCAGAACTGGACCCAGTTCTCCAGATGTGGCCTCCCCAGGGCGGAGCAGAGTGGGTGGATGACCTCCCTTGACCTGCTGGCCCTCTGCAGAGTCCCAGTCCTATCTGCTCCCCTTTAGACCAGAAATAAGATTTCAATGAGTCCTGTGCTCTTTCTAGTTGTGTGACAGAGGCTGTTCCTGTCTGCCTTCCAAATGGCCCAACCCCACAGGAGTCAGTCTCTCAGCTCTTGGAATTCCTCAGTATAATTGGGATGAAGTGGGTTTCTGTGGGGGACATTCAGGTCTCAAATCAGGGGAGGTGTGTGGTTAACAGGGGGTGAGCGGGTGGGCAGTGATTAGTTGTTCCTTTCTGTTATGGTATGGTATATATTTTGGTGGAGATTAAAATGATTCCTGAGTTTGCATCAGATCCTGTCACTTTCCCCCCAAATGAAAGAAACTTCGGAAGGACCAAAACACCTGCACATTTCTGAAACTAAATATTCTTTTAAAGACTGTTTCGGGGTTTAAGTCAGCAAAAGCACCTGAAAGGGAAGGTCCCAGTTGGTTCCTGGGTGCTGCTTTCTAGGCTCCTCTCTAGGATGGTGGAGCAGTTCAGAGGAGCCAAGGTGTCTTGTTCCACCCTGAAGGTGACCTTGGCCCCCCTGGAGGAGAGCAGTGCTGTGCTTGTGTGTATTCAATGAGGAGCCAAATAGAGCACCCTCCAAGCAGACACCTCCTTGGCCCCCCTGGAGGAGAGCAGTGCTGTGCTTGTGTGTATTCAATGAGGAGCCAAATAGAGCCTGCAAGCAGGAAACTCTTGCCTGTGTGTCTGCTTGGAGGGTGCTGATTTGGGCATAGAGAGTGTGTTTCGCGAATGCACTGAGCTTTTGTAGGCACATGCAAACACCCTGTGTTAAAGACAGTGACAGCTTCCCCGCTAGCAGCTACCCCTTGGTGCGAGGGGTCCTTTAGCCACGTCCTACACAGGGACCTGGCGAGTGCCCTCCTGGCAGCAGCTCACCTGAATGAGCGCGGCGAGCAGGCGGCTGCGGAGCTGGCTGGCGCCGAGGCAGGGGCAGTGGCGAGTGTGCACATGGTGCGTCTGCCCGTACAGCTGCAGCCTCACGCCTTCTGGTGCCTGCTTCCCTTCTTCCATGTTGGATGTCAGCTGTGCTGAGGTTCTTCCCATGGAGAGGACTCCTGCCATACCCTTCCTAGAGGGCACCAGCTGTCCTCGCCAGTCGTACTGACCCGAAAAGAACCAGAGAGGTCAGATCTTAAGACTTCTACATCTGGGTCATGGTCAGATGCAAGAATTATTGCACAGAGAGAGAGAAAGCAGTTTTCTGATGCAGTACAGCCCAACTTTGGGTTTTTTTCCTCCCACAGGACACAAGGATGCTGAACTGGTGGCTTTGGAAGGAACAGAGGAGCCGTCATACAAGTCCCTCTGTGCAGAGAGCTCCCCGCAGCCAGCAAGAGCAAAGAGGGCCCACCACCTTGGATGGCTGTTGAAAGCACTGGTCTCAGCAGGTAGAAGCAGGGGAGAGAGGAACAGAGAGTGGTGGGGAAGGGGAGGGAGGTTTCTGGGTGGGCAGATACAGGCTTCAGGTGCTGCCTTGATGCTAAAGTAATCCTGCCAGAAGAACCCCGTGGTTTTATCTCCTGCAGTCTTGAAGAACTGATGTGGGCAATGCTGGAGTTAGCAGTACAGGTGGGAAAGCTTATGGGGGTGTAAGCTCTGTCCCTGACCAGGGCATCTGTGCTGCTGCCAGCAGGGCTAGCAATCCCCCAACCCGTGTGTGCTCGCTGCTGGTTATCCGAGCTGCTGTTCACCTCATTGATGTGAAATAACTCAGTGTAACCCAACTTTCTCTTGGCCCTTGTGTTCTTCTTGAGACCCTTTGGCTTGAGAAGCCATGAGTAGAACAAGGAAACTTAAGTGTATTTATATTGTTTAGCAGGTGCCTTCTGAATACAGACCAGGCCCCTGTGTTGGGGATATACACCCACCTCTACTCACTAGTGTCTCCGCGAGAGGACTTGTGATGGGCTTTTGCTTTGGCAGCAGAACACTTGGCTCTCTGTCCACCATCCACCTGGGTGCCCCCCCAGACAGCTGAGCTGCTGTGGCAATCCCCCAGCATCGCACAGAGATAGCAGCAACCCCTCTTTGACAGTGGTGCTGAGCTGGAGGTGCAGGGACTCAGGGCAGCAGAGTTCTTGTTCTCACCCCAGGGCCAGGCTATGTAAGGTTATAGAATAGAATCATCTGGGTTGGAAGGGACCTTTCAGATCGAGTCCAACCATCAACCCAACACTCCCAAACCCACTACTAACCCATGTCCCTCAGCACTACGTCCACTTGGCTTTTAAATACCTCCAGGGATGGTGATTCCACCACTGCCCTGAGCACCCTGTTCCGATGTCACCCTTTTGGTGAAGCGGTGCTGAGTGAGAGTTGCGGGGACCCAGGGCCAGGCTCTGTGAGGTTACCTGGGTGAGCATCCCAGATGTTGCCCAGAAAGCCTCCCATCTGTTAGGGTGACTGCATGGACATGTCCATGAAAGGCAATATTACAGGTTTGGTCCTTCAGTATAGTTTTAACCATCTTACATTATGTCTCCAAAGCTGGTGTTGGATCTAACCTGCCTTCTTTAAAAGACAGCAGAAGCTGTGCTTAAGCACTGCTTAAAGTACAGAGCTTTAATGATCCCCCCCCACACCTCTGTGGCTGTTTGCTAATGAGAGCTGTGCTCAGCTCAGTTCTGTACCCCCCCAGGCAGGATTGTCCTTTACCTTGAAGAAGTTCTCCAGAACATAGTTAACAGTAACCCAATTGAATGCTTCCTCATCTGAACCAGACAGGGTTTGTGCCCCCTGAACATCAAAGGGGGATGACTTCAGGGCTGTGAAGATGGGATGCATGAGGCTAAACAAAAGAGAAAGAAGTTATGTTGGTTGTTACAGTCCCTGCAGGGCTTGCTGCTCTGCTCCCTGCTTTAGATAGTGGCACAGATACAATGACAATCCCGCTCCTGCATTACTTCCTTCTCCATTCCCATGGACACTGAGGACAACAGCAGCAGGATCATTTGAGCAGTTGTGCCACCATGCAAGAATTTGGGAGTTCAGCACCTTCTGCCACTGTGGCCTTGCCCCACTCTCCTGCCCCCTTCCAGTCCTTACTTTTCCTTAGTGTCCAAAAGGAGATAAAGGTCTCAGTAATGAGGTGACGGAGAACAGAGTCCATCAAAGTGTGTATGAGAAGGTGGATCTTTCCACTGCTGCTCCCAACCTGCTGCCAAGGAGCAGCCCTGCACAGCCACCTGGGTTCTTGTGTAAACTGAAAACACTCCAGCTTCCACACTGATGGGTGTTTTCCCAAGCCCTCATTGTGAAGCCGACTTTAGACAGAGCGGTAGCAGTAGCAAGGCTGTCCTCATGGCTGCCTGGGGGGGGACAGTATGGAGACACAGCCATGCTGTACTCCCCTCGAGTGCGTGGGGACCTGAAGAAGGTTTGCCTGACTAGCAGCTTAGGGATGGAACAGGCTGCAGAGCACACAAGGTGAGATGCATTTACGGAATGATCTGCATGACGTGCTGATCTCTGGGTGTGGGTCTGCAACATTCACTCACTTCAGCTGCCCCGTGCTGGCGGTTGCTCCCACGTAGAGAGGGGTTTGGCTGTGCTGCTCTGCTGGGATCTCTTCCTGGGCCCAATTCAAACATTGCTCCAAGCTCTTTCCTACTTTCCGGGGAGACTCTGAGTAGTTGGAGATTCCCAGACCTGAGGACCAGGGGGAAGAATGAAATTTTCTAAGGAAAGACCTGGGACAAGTGTGAGAGCCTTTACCCAAGACATGGTTGTCCTAGGGCATGGTTAAAGACAGGACCTGTCACAGGCACTCTGTAGGAGCTCCTCCAGGGAACCATCCTGCTAAAATATGGTACAGGGAGCAAAATGACACGTGTGTAAATCTCAAATGGCCCAAAGTGAATCCAGACTCTGCTGCTGAGCCATCCTGGAAATGACCATGCTGTCAGCTGATGTTCTTTCAGCCCATGGAGGAAGAAGTGTGGCCTTAGTCACTATAAAAAGATAAGTGAAAAGGCACACTGCCGTGCTGATAAGAGCTGAGACTGATCTCTCAGCGTTCTCCATTTCCTCTTGTGTTGGTGGAGGTAACTTCTGAGCCCTGTGCCTGTGAACAAGACACCTCTGCTCCAGAGGAAGCTGGTGGTGTGTGGAGAGCAGTAGAGTGCAAGCCTTGACTCATCTGTCTAGCAAGATTCAGTGGGGTCTGAAATACTGGTTTTGAACTGCTGCCCAGAAAGAGCCACACTTCCCCTTCTTCTGCCCACTTGCCTTGCTGGCTGTGCGACTCCCTCACCGTGTGCTTTGCTCTCCCAGGCCTGGCATAGGGCTGAGCTTGCCCTATGGCCACTCAAAGGCTGTGACCATGCTGCCCTGCAGACCAAGGATGACTACTTGCATCTAGAAGAGACAGCTACAGTCACTGCTTTTAGACCAGCCAGTGAACGTGACAGCAGTAAAGGGACACACATAGTAAGGTTTCAGGAGCCCTTATTGCACCTTCAGTATGTGGTTTGTGTTGCTTACAGTCTGCAAGGGCACAAACCCTCTTCTCTGCTGCTTGTGCAGCTGCCCTCCCACAGCTCACTGCTACCAAGAGTTCAGGGTTTCCCAGTATCAGCATTCAACATCAAAGCAAGATGGAGAGATAGGGAAGGAAAACCCCAAGCATTAATGCATTAAAGCATCAATGCACCCTTTCAGCTGCTTCTAGCAGGGACAAACCTATTCAAACTAGTGAGGAAGACCCCAGTGTTCTCCAAAATGTGACATCTAAAACCAAACTGAGCTTGTGCATGTGGGGTTGGAGTCTTTGCACCTCTTGTCCTGGAGCTATAACCCTTTCTGCCTGGAGTAGTCAGGAGAAGGTAGAGGATACCAGGAGTTGCCCTACAGCCAGATTTGTCTCTGTTCTCTGTCTCATTTGGGTGAGAAGCTCTGCCACCGATCCATGTGGACATCGGGACCAGCTCCAGCCCCTCTGTGTGCTTCCCTGCCAAAAAACCTGTCACCTGCTTCTGCAGAGTGCTCTGATGTCCAGCTGTGTGTAGACCTAAATCTGCCCATATCAAGACCCAAGCTGAAAATAGCCCGTGCTTCGCTGTCATCACTATTTCAGCACACAGCTAGATGATCCAGGAGCTGAGGAAATTGCAGCACTGGTCCATGCACAGATCTCTAGCTTTCCATCCATCCCATGCCAGCCCCACAGACCATGAATCGGGCACCTTACCTTGCATGGAACAGGAGCTACATTCCCTGATCACCCCGGTCTTGTTTGCCTTGATGGTGGTCCACTGGTAGATGAACAGGATGGTGCGGGATGGGCCAACGTCCAGGACAATGCCATACTGGGAAGAAAACCCCAAAATGTTTGAGGTAAACACCACTGAATGCGTACAGCTTTGTTATTGCAGGATCCCTTGGCCTTATGGAGGTATTTCAGGTAAGCCCAGGGTCTGCACTGCAGTATTTGAGTTAGCTTTTTCCATGCAACAAAAGGGTGAAGCCAGGGGATGATGTGGATTCCCAGGGAACCATCTGCATCTCTGAATATACATGAGGAGCAGTAGGAGTGGAGAAACACCCACAAATACGTCAGCCCTGCAGTGGCACACTGTAGCTGAAACCAGGCAGAGGGCTCCTGCTGAGAGCTGAGCCACCTGGAGCTCAGGAAAAACAGGTCCTAAAGCAGCAGGAGGTGGCACTATGCAGGCTCTGGGCTGGTTCTGGGACTCAAACTGCTGCTGGATTGGTTTGCTGAGGAGATAAGGGTTTTGTGCAGGAATCGGGGTGCTGTGGCTTGCTCCTGCTTCTGAGGAAGCCGAGACTCCCACTCTGCCCCGCTGCAGAGGTGGTGTGACACGGGCTGGGTTTGCCCTGATGTGTGCCAGACCTGTGGGAGCTGCTCTCAGACCAACCAGCTCATGCACAGTCCAATGCAGCAGCCCTGGGGAGACTGAGATTACATCTTGGCAGAAACAGCAGCAGTCAACACGAGATTTCTCAACACCTTGTCCACTGACAGTTCTCCTACTGCCCAACAGTGAGGCTGAGGGCTTTCTTAGTCTCTTTGCAGCCCAGTGTGTGGTCTATTTGCTGTTGACCGAGCCTTGCTGGGCTGCACCTCATATGTCAGGTTAGGAAATGAGAGGCTACTGAGGTACCTGCAGCGCAGCTCTGTGCCTGGTTTGGATGTCCTCACACTCAAAATAGCCCCAGTGCTAGTCTAGGATCTCCTCCTCCTCCTCTGTGGAGCACCTATAGTGGAGCCCCTCTGCTGTGAGGACAGGCTGAGAGAGTTGGGGGGGCTCAGCCAGAAGAGAAGGTTCCAGGGAGGCCTTAGAGCCCCTTCCAGTCACTACAGGGGCTCCAGGAAAGCTGGGGAGGGACTCTTGATGAGGGAGGGGAGCTGTAGGATGAGGAGGAAAGGTTTTAAACTGAAAGAGGGGAGATTCAGATGAGATCTCAGGAAGAAATTGTTCCCTCTGAGGGTGGTGAGAGGTTGCCCAGGTTGCCCAGAGAAGCTGTGGTTGCCCCATCCCTGGATGGGTTCAAGACCAGATTGGAGGGGGCTTGGAGCCCCCTGGTGTGGTGGGAGGTGTCCCTGCCCAGGGCAGGGGGTGGGACTGTGTGATCCTTAAGGTCCCTTCACACCCAAGCCGTTCTATGATTCTATTACCTGACCTAAACTGGGACATCTCCTACAGAGACAGGAAAGAAACTCTGGGAGGTACGTGGTGGTGCATGGTTTAAGCTCTGTCTTAGAAATAGTGGTAGCTGTGACTCAGTGAGAGGAGAAACCTCCTGAGAGGTTGATGTTAACACTGTCAGAAGGGTTTTAGCACAACACAGCCTGGCTGCAGCCTCTGAGTGAAGCTGGCTGCCTCCTGCCTTCCAGGGTGCTCCTAGCTGCACCAGACACAGCGCCCAGGCCAGGAACTGGTGGGACTGGAGCAGAAATGCGGAAGGAGGATGGAACTCCTTGCCCGAGTCTGCTGGCAGCCTCCCACAGGAGTGACAGCTCCTATTTCTCGCAGGGACATGTTGGCTGCTGCAGAAGAGGAAGACATGAATGGTATTGGTGGAGAAACCTGGGTATTATTTTTTTCATCCTTCACAAAATGAGGAGGGCAAGGGAGGAGAAGGGATCACCCCATTTCTGCCCCAGCTCAGCACCAGGGGAGGGCAAAGGATGGAGCAATAAGGGTTTTTTTTACTTCATTTTTGTCTGTGAGAGGAGCATGGAGGGGAGGGGTGGTATCTCTAAACACGCAGGTTAACCTACTTCTGCTCAACTTTACCATAGCGTGCCACCACTGTCACCTCAGCGGTGGGAGCACGAGGCAGAGCAGATGGGCATTAACCCCAGCCAGTCACCAGGCAGATCTGACCCTGCTGCGTGGAGCAGGTTGACTTTTCAGTTGGAACCAAGAGAGGACAGAAGACAGAAGTGGAAGTTCAGGGTTGAATCCCTCCTGACTTTCAAGAAGGACCTTGCTCTTTCCCTCCATGGACACCGCTGGTCCCTTGCCGCTGTGGGATAGCCCATGGGCTGCCTCTCCTCAGCCTGTGGTCACCATCTCTGCTGGATGGCATCCAGCCTGCGTTTCCCTGACCAGCCAAAGGGCTTGGCTTGTTTTCAGCTTGATAAGATACAGCATGTTGAAGGATGCAAGCCCATCCTCGCAGTCTTGCTCTAGTCCCCTCCTCAGCTTGTTTTTTGGGGCTAGGAACTAACTCAGTGGCGCAATGAATGTAAAAAAGCAACAAAACAGAGCAGGTTCTAGTTTAAAAGTCCAGCTTGCACAAGGAAACAGGCAGGTTCTCCTTAAGAAGCAGCCCCACAGGCGAGGGGGACTTATTGCCCCGCTTTACCCCTGGCTTGACTGTCCCTCGGGGATGCCCTTACCTTGATCTGGAGAGGGGTGATGGGCACATCTTTAGTGGAGACACACAGGAGCAGGATGCCCGTCAGTCCCGCTATGATCACCAGCCAGGGGGGAAGGAGTTCACGCCAAGACATGAAGCACCTTCTCCTTTCGCAAAGAGTCGAAAGAGGAAGCAGCGGAGCAGCAAGCTGGCAGTGGCTGCTTTTTATAACCTTTACGAAGCAAGAGGCGGGGCTGGGACCAGGCTCTTGACTTCAGCCCAGCCCCAAGCCCACAGGGACCGCAGGCAGTGCGTGGGCCCGGCTGCCATGTGTCAGGCACTTCTCCTTTCCATTGCTCCACGCAATAAAGAAAACGCCGGCTCTGTGCCGGTTCCAGGGCTGGCTTTGTGAAGGCATCGGCGCAGTCTCGAAACCCCCCCAGGCCATGGGCTTGAGGTAAACAGAAATGCGGGGTTAACTCAGCTGTGTAATGAGCAGAAAGCAGGCAAAACTCATCCGTTCGGTATGCTGAGCCTTGGAAATCCCAAACTGCTCGCTGCCGAGCGCTCTTTATATCTGCAGGCACCGGGGTGGACCTGGGTGTTTCCCTCAAGCACGTGTCCTTCGGGTTGGGGCAGAAAGCGGACGTTCTGCCCAGTTCCTTCAGAAGGCTCCTGCTTCCTCATTCACTCTTAGGTGGCATCTGGGGCAGGAGAACATCTGCACGGTTGGGTTTCCACCCGGAGGAGACTCTGGCTGGTTTGGTCTTAGTGGGGAGGTGGGNCCCCAAGTTCAGAGTGGGTGGAGGTGCTTGTGTTCCCCTTCCCAACAGCCTCCCTGCTGAGAAGTAACCGACCCCCAGGCTTTGCAAAACACGTGTCTGCTTTCTCCTTTCTGGTGCTGTGGAGACACATCACAAAACCAGCATTTCAGAGGAAAAAAAATGTGTTATCCTCAGGAGAGGTGCTTCTTTCAGCCTGTCCCTATCTGTTTCCCCGTGACTGGGTCTAGGAATAAAAGTTGCAACCTCTTTAAAGAAATATTTTGGTTCGTGTGAGCTGGGCCATCTTTTGTAAAGCTGTCTTGTTCCCACCGGAGGACTTCACCAGCCAGGCCTCTGCAGAGCTACAGGGATGACAACTTCCTGGTCTTGCAGGGGTATTTGTGACCCATCTCTCTATTTTAGAGTTATTTTATGCAAAGTGCCAGAATTCCCTCATCTTCCTGCAGAGTTTAGACTCCAGATTTTGCTGGTCAGCAACAAGAATGTGTCTGCAGAAGTCCTCTGGTGACAGCACAAGGGGCAGTGGTTTTAAACTGAAAGATGGTGGATTTAGACTGGACATGAGGGTCTTAGGATGAGGGTGGTGAGACCCTGGCCCAGGTTGCCCAGAGAAGCTGTGGCTGCCCCATCCCTGGAGGGGTTCAAGGCCAGGCTGGATGGGGCTTTGAGCACCTTGGTGTGGTGGGAGGTGCCCCCTGCCCAGGTCAGGGGGTGGGACTGTGTGATCTTTAAGGTCCCTTCCAACCCAAACAGTTCCATGATTCTTAGTTTTGCTTACACTTGGGCTGACAGTGCTCTGCTTTGCAAAGGGGATGGGACACAACGTTGTCAGAGTGTTGGCAATCCTCCGTGTCCCTGCTCTCGCGTCTGCCCCGGGGGACAGGCAGGCTTTCAGGTGCTTTGCTGGGAAGGATTTGGGCAGTGTTCATCTTGCTGCAGCGCTGCAAACAAAACAGGAGCCCCAGGCGTCCTCCTGGCTCAAAGAAATGCTGCGCACGGGATGAGTGGAGCGGCTGATGGTTGGTTGATGGCTCATGCCCACGAGCTGGTGATGGTAGTTTATACCAATATCACGATATATCATCAGCACCTAAGCATATCCAGCATCTACCCAGGAGCTGCCAGATCCTGCCTTGGCCAGGCCAGTCCTGCTTTGCTCTGCCAGCAGAGCACGTCCACCTCCAAGCATGTGTGGGCTGCTTTTGCAGCTGGGACACGGAGAGGGAAAAGGAGGGACCTAAGGGCTGGGAAGAGTGGAGCACTCCCATTCTGCCATCCGGGTGTCGGGGTTCACAGGGGTCTGTTGACAGACCAAAATGGGTTGGGTGGCTCTAAATCACATACATTTTGCCTGGATAGTTGTACTAACTGGTGGGCAGAGGCCAAAAGGGTTTCTGCGGTGGGTTGGACTGCCGCAGCTCTACACAGTCCTGGTGCCCAGCTGCAGATCTCATGAAGGACACATTGGGATATTTTTTCGCCCACTCTATAGCAGCTGTCCTGGAAATTAAGGCCTGCTGAGGTCAAACTGCAAATGGGGAAAGGCCATTTTTCCTTTTTGAGGCTTTTTGGTTGCGTTTCTCATCGCTGTCTGCCAGGGATCAGCCAAGTGCAACGGGACACCTCATGTACCTGCAGGAATCACACAGACCAGCAGGCGCTGGAGAGGACCATCTCCTCCAACCCCTGCCAGAGCAGGGTCACCCAGAGCAAGTCCCACACGAACGTGTCCAGGTGGGGTTTGAATGTCTCCAGAGATGGAGACTCCACCACCTCTGGGCAGCCTCTGCCACCCTCAAAGTGAAGAAGTTATTCTTCATGTTGAGGTGGAATTTTCCATGTTCCAGTTTGTGCCTGTTGTCCCTTGTGCTATTGCCAGGCACCACTGAGAAGAGTCTGGCCCCATCTTCTTGACACCTACCCTTTAGATATCGATCATCACTGATGAGATCCCCGCTTGATCTTCTCTTCTCCAGGCTGAACCGAGGTTCTCCGGGAACACCGACATCGAATCATAGACTCCTCTAGGTTGGAAGGGACCTTTAAAATGATGGAGTCCAACCATCCATGCTCCTGTGACGGTGTTAACCGGGCAGTGTACCTCAGCCCAGGGCTGTGGGGCCTGGCCGCCTTCCCCAGCGCTCGCCCGGTGGCCACGGCGACCGCTGTGGGGCAGTGGCCAGCGGGGAGCCCCGGCGGAACCTTTGGGCGGCGGAACCGTTGTGCAGCGGAGCGGGTTCCGCGGGGCTGGGAGAAGCGCCGGAGCGCGCCGAGCGGAGCGGGCCCGGGGGGAAGCTGTGGCGAGAGCGGGCCCGGCTGGGCCGCCATGTACGCGGGGCTGCAGGAGCTGGGGGTGGCCAATGGCGAGGACCTGAAGGAGACGCTGACCAACTGCACGGAGCCGCTGAAGGCCATCGAGCAGTTCCAGGTGGGGCGGGTCGCCATGGAGAAGCCCAGCGCCCCTGGCCGGGGGG
>VZTM01003374.1:0-19496 GCA_013400555.1 Jacana jacana | reverse complement strand
GTGGCTGAGATTGTAGGATTTTTCCTCTGTGTGTGTGGTTGGACTCTGATCTCAGAGGTCCTCTCCAACCACGAGGATTCTGTGATTCTGAGAATGCTACAGTGATGAGGCAGTAGAAGGCTTTAATTTCAGAGAGAGCAGCACATCTGTTACATGGAAGGGGTTGATATGGGTACTGGTTTATTTTCTAAAGCCCTTTTGGTGCAAGTGCTGTGGTGCAATTGGCTTCAGGTTTACGCTGCAGACTTGTGGTTCGAGGCGGGCGGGCACATCAGCACCACACATCTGCCTGCTCGCTCCCCCTGCTGGCATCGGGAGGACAGTGTCAAGGGTAGAAGAAAGAAACTCATCCGTTGAGATAAAAACAGTTGAAGAATTAAAAAGAAATTGCAAAACAAAAAAAGAGGAAAATAAAACCCAAGAGAAACAATTGCTGCACGTGAAAACCATCGCTCCCCACCGTCAGACCCTCCCGTGAGCTGGTGCAGACCGATGCCCAGCCGGTCCCTGAGCAGTGGCACCCCCCACCCCAGCAGCCTCCCCTCCGATTCATTGCGGAGCAGGACACTGCACGGTCTGGAATATCCCTTTGGAGGTTGTCCAGCTTGTCCCAGCCGTGTCCCCTCCCAACTCTCTGTGCACCCCCTGCACTCGCTGCCAGGGCGATGTGAGGAGCAGAGAAGGCCTTGATGCTGTATTAAAGCCCTGCTCGGCAGTAACTAAAAATGGGTGTTATTAGCCCTAGTTTTGGCACACATCCAGAACATGGCCCCATACAAGCTACTGTGGAGACCATTAACTCTGTCCCAGCCAAAACCGGCAGAAGCCTCGCTTTTCATTCTTGTGCCTGTAGCCAGAAGGTGGAGAGAAATAAAGACTTCCAGAAAAAAGCGAGTTTTGTTCAGGTTACAATAATTGTAAATTGTATTCCTCGATAGCAGGTGCTGCTGCTTACCCCTCTCCTCACCTTCTTTCACAAATACTTCAATTTGCTTTCGCAAGAGAGCTTTTTCTTGACATTTTTCTTAGAATCATAGAATCATTTAGGTTGGAAGAGACCCCTGGAATCATCAAGTCCAACCATCAGCCCTACTCTACAAGTTCTCCCCTACACTAGATCCCTCAACACCACATCTAATCTGCTCTTAAACACAGTCAGGGATGGGGACTCCACCCCCTCCCTGGGCAGCCCATTCCACTGACTGACCACTCTCTCTGGGAAAAACTGTTTCCTCATGTCCAGCCTAACCCTACCCTGCTGCAGCTTGCAGCCATTCCCTCTTGTCCTGTCGCTCATTGCCCGTGAGAAGAGACCAGCACCAATATCTCTACAGTGCCCTTTCAAGCAGTTGTAGAGAGGGATGAGGTCTCCCCTCAGCCTCCTCTTCCTCAAACTAAACAACCCCAACTCCCTCAATCCATCCTCATANGGCCCATCTATCCAGTCTGTCCAGGTCCCTCTGTAGAGCTTCCCTGTCCTCAAGCAGATCAACACTCCCACCCAACTTAGTGTCATCTGCAAACTTACTAATAGTGTTTTCTATGTCCTTATCTACATCATCAATGAAGATATTAAAAAGGAAAGGCCCCAATACTGAGCCCTGAGGAACCACTTGTGACCGGCCGCCAGCTGGATTTAACTCCATTGAGCACCACCCTTTGGGATCGTCCTTCCAGCCAGTGCTGGATCCAGCAGATCGTACGTTCGTCCAGGCCATGAGCAGCCAGTTTTCCCATGAGAATGTGGTGGGGGACAGTGTCAAATGCTTTGCTAAAATCTTTCATTATGGCTGTGAAACTTCTGGGGAACAGCTCTTGAGCAAATGCATTTGGAAATCTTGGTACAAATAGTTCTTCAGGAGCTCCTGTCAACGAGGATGTTTCAGTCTTGATAAATAATGTAAAAGAATTAATTTGCTTTTTGTGTGTGTGTGTGTGTGTGTGAAATCCTAGTGTCTCTTGGTCCTGAGTGCACGTTTGTTCCCCTCTGAGTGCAGGTGGTTCAGAAGCTGACCCAGATGATCGGGAAGAACGTGAAGCTCTATGATATGGTGCTGCAGTTTCTCAGAACCTTGTTCCTTCGGACAAGGAATGTTCATTACTGCACGCTACGGGCAGAGCTCCTGATGTCGCTGCATGACCTGGAAATCAGTGAAATCTGCACCGTTGACCCCTGTCACAAGGTATTAATCATGTGGGACAGATGGGAGTATTACTGGAGTGTTTCCTGTTGCGCCCACTCCTGTGCCTTCCTGCTGCCCTGCAGGGCTTCAGCCCAGAGAAGATGACCCCTCTCTGTGAAGAGAGTTCAGCCCTTGAATCCAAAAGTCATCTTGTATGCCCTGGAACCTCAGGTGAAAATTTCATCTTGGTTAACCAGCAGCTTGCTGTCATTTCATAACCCCCAAATCATTCAAGTTTATGGTACTTGTGCAGTGTTAAAAACAGCGTCTGGTTTGAGCTGTGGAGGTGCTGCAAAAAATAATCCCAAACACTAGGCAGCCTCGGGTTCTTAATCAAACCTTTCTTCCCTCCCTGCTGTGCCTGCTCTGATGAGCTCTGTCGGTCAGTAAACTCCATGTGGAACGTTAGATACTTTGAACCTTGAATTGTAAGAAGACATTAAGCAAACACAGCACTGGGGGCTGACACACGTGGTGTTAGTGTCACACCAGGGTCTTTTCTGTGGTCAGCATCGCTCTGATCCAGAACAAAGCTTTTTCTCTTAAGTGTTGTTACTAAATTTTGCGTGTGTCCAGCTTTTAGAGAAGATCTCCTAGAGTGATGATGTTACTGCCTGGTTTTTGATGTCTGCTGATCAAGAGTCCCCAGGTCAGTGTACAGACGGGGACAGAATAAAGGAGGGCAACTCTTGTTCAAGTTGCAGGTCGTTTGCAGCCCCCTCATTTCGCTACTGCAAAAGGCAGCGAGTGCTGCAAGGAGAGGAAGCCACGGTGAAAGCCTCTCACAAAATTCAGCAAGTTGTTCTTTTGTGACAGCTGACACCTTGGGGGGAAACGTGTTGTTTTCTGAAAGGGGGGGAAAAAGCCCTTCACTTTAGGTCAGACAAAACATTTCACTTAATTGTCTCTTAGGTTTGAGGGTGGGAGTGGCATCGCGATGGCTAAACCATTCCATGTTATTATTGCTACGTGCTGCTGCTGCTGCTGCTGCTGCTTTGTCAGCCTCCCACTTGTGTAGATCCACCTCAGTCAGGTGTGCTGGGCAGCGATACATTTTGTACAAGCCTCTTCCTTAATTGCCAGGGAACACCTTTCTTGGAAGCAGAAAAAGTGGCAGCAGCTTAAATTACATTGGTGTCTCTGACCTCCTTTTGGAATGTTTATTTCTGAGCTCCTCTGTGTTTGTGTGACCAGCTTGCTACCCTACCTAAGTATATCAATGCAAGGTATGAATTCCAGGCACTTGGAGGTCACTCCAGCCTGTTTTCCCTGGAACTGTGTATTTCAGTGCTGTGGTTCACAAAGCTTTCTCCTTTTTACTGACAGTTCACCTGGTGCCTCGATGCTTGCATTCGGGAGAAGTTTGTGGACAACAAGAGAGCTCGGGAATTGCAAGGGTTTCTGGATGGTGTGAAGAAGGGACAAGAACAAGTGTTGGGGTGAGGTTCTTGGGCTGTTTACTGGGAAAAGGAAAATGGATTTCTGGATGTCACAACATCTGATGGCTGTTGTCAGTGTTAATTCTCTCCCAGAGCCAGCTGACAGCCGGCAGCTCTTCTGTGTGATCACATCCAGTATGTTCCCAAGCACTGGTGTGCTGGGGCAGTAGCCAGGCATGTTCTGGGGACATAGCTCGTACTGCTGAAGTCACCACCCTCGAGTCTCCCCTGGGGCCTGGTTAATGACCAGGGGGAGATCTCCTGCCTAATTTCAGTGCAGAAGATAATGGTAATTGGATATCAAATTATCAAGAGCAGATAACGTGCTCTTTGAAGTCAAAGTAGCATTCATGGTGCTTTTGCAAGGCAGGAGAAGGGTTTTGGACCCCTGTAGGTAACAGATAATCAGGTTTTACATTATCAGAGTAAGGGTATCGTTACAGGACTTGCCCTGTGTCTGCTTCTCTTCTTAAACCCAGCAGTGTGTGTTTTTAAAAATACAGTGCACACACAATACTTGGATGTTACATCTGGTGGTTGACGGGATTGCAACAAAGAACAGGCTCAAACATCTTCCTGCAGTGAAAGGCGGTGGTGTCCCGTGGCTGGGTATGGCACTGGAGGGTGGGGTTGTTTGTTATGTATGACATGTGTTTGATTTGTGCTTCTCAGGGACTTATCCATGATCCTGTGTGATCCCTTTGCCATTAACACCTTGGCCTTGAGTACCATAAGGAACCTGCAGGACCTGGTTGGGCAGGACACCTTACCCAGGGTGAGTGTCACAGCTGACGTACTCAGCCTGAACTGGAATCTTAATTGAATAAAGAGCGTTCATCAGCAAAGGGCTGGCGCTGTGGAAGAAAGACAGTTGAGTTCTCAAACGCTTGTGTAAATTGAAATAAGGGAAATGTGATACTCTCTGTCCATTCTAGCACAAAAAACCTGCAGGAGCACTGTTTGGAGACAGGCCTTCTGGGGTTCTCCGAATCGACAATGCATTCTGTGCATGGCTCATTCTGTCCTAACAGCTGTGCATACATACAGTCATATATAGAATAGGTGTCTCCCTGCTCTGTCCCTCCAAGGGTTTTCCAAATGCCAGCAGCACTCTTTCCCTGGCACAGTGAATGCAGTGGATTAGTTCATGCTGTTTGGGTCTTTTGGCTGCAATTTAACATGGTTCTCGGAAGTCGTGTGTGCAGGAGGTGCTTGGGGGGGTTAGAGGAGGGAAGGGGGGTTGCCTCAGGGGTGTCTGAACAGTGGGAGGCATTTGCTGGTTTCATCCCTAAGTTATTCAACCCAACAATAAAATGTCACAATTTCTCTATGACAGTTTAAGACTACAAATTGTTTTGGTTTCAGGGCATGATGTAAACAAAACCCCATTGTCACTCTTGCACGTGCATTCTCTTCCTTACTTCTGCTGAGATGGCTTGATTAGTCCTGTCACACACGATATTTCAGATGACTAATTTGGCTGGACACTCTTAAAAAGGATGTCTTGATCAGATTGGCTGTGTAATTCTTACCTAAATCCACAAACACCTCAGGTGTGTCTGTTCTTTGGTTCCCATTTGAGGAACCAGTTGTGACACAAATCCGAGAACTGAATGCCTGGAGCAGCCTTTGATAAAGCTGCTAATGCAGCAGAGCTCTGAATGTAAAGCACTGCTTCCAAATAATTGTTTGCCTCTGCAACTTGTGGAAGATCAAAATAGCTGTTGTTCTTTTTCCCCTGAAAATTCGAGGAAAGCCCAGATCTGCTGCTGCTCCTTCGGATGCTGTCTTTGGGCCAGGGGGCCTGGGACATGATTGACAGCCAAGTCTTCAAGGAACCAAAAATGGTGAGCCATTTTCATGTTTAGAATTGAACACATTTAATTAAACTGTTTTAGACTTGTTTATTGTTTTATCTCATCGTGGCTTTCTTAGAAAAACCATGTAGGTGGTCCCAGAGCAGCAGCAAAGGAGAAGTGCCATAAGCTTTATTTACCTGCTGGTTTATTTACACAGATGTCCAGCTCTTACTCTTTTAAAATCAGGCTGTTCCTCTCTTAAACTCTGCACTGGTTGTTCCTGGGAGCTTCTGTGAAACAGACAAGTTTGTAAAAGACATTTTGTATGAGGGAAGCAGGATTTTGGAGGCTGGGCTGAGCCTCTGGTGCAGCAGCTTTGCAGTGACGTGAACGATGTTTCCCCTTCCACGTTGAGCTACGACCTCCCCACCCTTTGGAAATACTTTGCCCAGTGTTACAGGCAGCCCCGGTGTAGCTGAGGAGCAGGTTGTGTTCAGCTGATGGCAGGAAGGCTACCCATGGTGTTGCACAGTAGTGGGACTGTTGATCATAGAATCATAGAATCATAGAATCATTTAGGTTGGAAGAGACCCTTGGGATCATCAAGTCCAACCATCAGCCCTACTCTACAAGTTCTCCCCTACACCAGATCCCTCAACACCACATCCAATCTACTCTGAAACACAGTCAGGGATGGGGACTCCACCACCTCCCTGGGCAGCTGATTCCACTGACTGACCACTCTCTCTGTGAAAAATTTTTTCCTAATGTCCAGCCTAAAGATCAAGAGAAAATTGCTGCTGCTGCTGTTTTGAACTATCAAGCAGCAGATGTCCACCATGGGGCACATTTGAAGTCTCCAAAATCTGTCCTGCTGACTGATTGCACGTTGAAATTTGACCAGGGGAAGGGTGTGTTTGAAACTCACATTGTAAGAGTGAGGGTGCCCGAAACTCCAAGGGTTTGATTTGGTCTGTAGGGTGCTCTCATGAATCTCTTGGAAAGAAAATGTGAATGTTTGTCCTTAAAGGGAATCTCCAAATCTTTATTTAAAATCTGTTTTATTTGTGACTGCCCCAAGCTGTAACCTCCTGCTCTGTGAAGGTGATACAGCGTAGGCTGATCTCCTTTTAATGGTGCTATTCCAGCTGTGCATCAATCCCTGGCAGTTTGGGGAAAGAACAAAATGATTTGTAATTCTTGATGAAGGTACTTTGCTACCATCCTTAACGTGCAGGGATTGGAAAAGGTTTCTCTGAAGAAATGCTACCTAACTGTCCAAAGTAAGGATTTAAGCAGGAACGTTTCTGTAGATGAGGTGGTGTACAGCTTTCCTTAAATACTGGTGAAACATGAATTGTTCAAGAATTGTGACTGGAACTGGATGTCTGACAGCTTGTTTTCCTAAGTGTAGGATGGGGCTCACAGTATCGCCTCACTTCTTGTTACGGCACTCTGGGACCATTAGGTGGCACGAACTGATTAATGAACGTGCTATTCTTTTCCCTCTGTTCCCCCGTCCCTCTAAGGAAGCTGAGCTGATCACCAGGTTCTTGCCTATGTTGATGTCCTTCGTGGTGGATGATCACACGTTCAATGTAGATCAGAAACTGCCCTCGGAGGAGAAGGGACCAGTTCCTTACCCCAGCACCATTCCTGAAGCTTTCACCAAGTATGTAATCTCTTCCCAACTTTGTACATAGCATCATAGAATGGTTAGAGCTGGAAGAGACCTTAAAGGTCATCCATTTTCAACCCCCCTGCCCTGGGCAGGGACACCTTCCACCAGCCCACATTGCTCCAAGCCCCCTCCAGCCTGGCCTTGAACCCCTCCAGGGATGGGGCAGCCACAGCTTCTCTGGGCAACCTGGGCCAGGGTCCCACCACCCTCACAGCAAAGAACTTCTTTCTGGTATCTGATCTAAATCTCCCCTCTTTCAATTTAAAACCATTACTCCTCACCCTGTTGCTACATTCCCTGACAAAGAGTCCCTCCCCAGCTCTCCTGTAGCCCCTTCAGACACTGGAAGGCTGCTCTAAGGCCTCCCTGCAGCCTTCTCTTCTCCAGGCTGAACAAGCCTAGCTCTCTCAGCCTTTGTAGGAGAGGAGCTCCACCCCTAAAATACATATCTTGTTACCAAAGCCAAACTTCAAGGAGGCAACCAACAAGAAAAAGTACTCAGTGTGGTCAAGTGAAGACTTTCTTGGGGTGAGATTTTAATCCCAGTTAATCACACTTGAACTTTTCCTGTCTGTGTGCCAGAATCTGCAGTACAGTGTCCGGGTAGCTGCGCTCTCCTCTGTGATGGTGTTGGTACTTGACCTTTGGGAAACTAAAACAAAACAGCACTGGGCTGTGTGTTATTTTTGAGTGTTTGAGCTTCTTCTAAAACCCATTTTGAGCAGCACTTTTACCATTAAAATCACTTTATTATAAGTGCTAATAATCAACTCCAGCTGTTTGGGAAACAGCATAACGTTTGCTGAATGCTCGTTTTTTCTGGACCGTGGTGGAGAACATAGTGATGATCGTCACGCTCCGTCACCGAGTCGCTGCTCTTCAGTGGGTGTGAGGTTAGCTGCTGCTGTGACTGCTTGGTTGCTATCTTCTCTAAAAAAAAAAATAATGTAAAAATCTGGTTTAGCTTTATTGATGAAGAAGCTTTGCTTCTGCCATAACAGGTTCTTGCAGGAGAACAGAATAGCTTGTGAGATTGGGCTGTATTACATCCTCCACATCACAAAACTGAGGAACAAGAATGCTTTCCTTAGGCTCCTGCCAGCACTAGGTAAGTTTTGGTCTTGTCTCTCTTCTAGAGCTGTTTGCCTTGTGCTGGATTACTTACTGCCTGGCAGGGAAGTAGATCAGGAGTGAAACTGATTTCAGAGTCCAAGACGTAATGTCCTTCCTCTGGCTCTTCTGCTGAGGCCCTGCAGAAGTGTTTGTTTCTGTCTGCAACTGGGATACCCTTCTGCTGATGTGACAGTTTAGGGATAGTGGCTGAAGGTCAGTAGTTCCTTAAGTCAAAGGCTCTATTAACAATGAGATCGGTTGAGAACTGTTTGTATCCGCTCGCTGCGGGGTCTGAGGAGTGTGAGGAGGTGGATGTGACTGTGAAGAGGGTGGTAGAGAAGGATAGAACCGTAGAATTGCCTGTGTTGGAAGGGATCTTTCAGATCATTAAGTCCAAGCACCAACCTAACACTGCCAAAACCATCAGTAAACCATATCACTAGTAGGGGACTGAGATTTTGGCAGGGGCAGGCTGCTCTGTGTCTTCAGCTGCAGTGAAGACATGGGCTTTCTACATATCCCTCTCACCCCTGTGCTCCTCACCTTTCATGTTGGAAACATCAAAGCCTCCTGCTTGGGCTGCCTGTCTTAAAAGGAAATCTCACTACAAAGTTTTCAGCAGGAACATCTTGCATAGGTACATCCTTCTCAGACCCAGTCTCTTTCCTTTTCATGTTCTGTAGGTGAGACGTTCAGTGACTTGGCCTTCAGTGATATTTTTCTGCACCTGCTGACTGGTAACCTCACGCTGCTGGGTGAGGAGTTTGCTCTGGAGGAGTTCTGCACCAGCCTCTTTGATAGCTTCTTTCTCACTGCCTGCTCAAGGTAAACCTGATTTTCCTCGGGCTAAGTGAGTTTACAGGATATCTGAGAGAGCTTCTACTGCTTTGAGCTGTACCCTGATAGTCCAGCAAACTCTTCTTGTATAGTGGAAATACTACCCTGCTCCTGGTTTTCCTTAAGGAGNTGGGAGATGCTCCACTCCCTCCATCATCTTGGTAGCCCTGCCCTGGACTCTCTCCAGCAGTTCCCTGTTCTTCTGGAACTGAGGGGCCCAGAACTGGACACAATATTCCAGATGGGGTCTCACCAGGGCAGAATAGAGGGGGAGGAGGACCTCTCTCGACCTACTAACACCCCCCTTCTCATACACCCCAGGATTTGATTATCAGCATTTTATCAGCAAAATTTTTAAGTGTTGACTATACAATCTGGGCTTAAATCTCCCCCTCACCTCCTTCCTCATGGTTGCTACTGTTCATCCACTGCTGTTGAATGATTACATGAATTGTTTGAAAGTGTAAGGCAGGGTTAGTGCTTTGGAGCACACAGGCCACAATTCTCAGGTGTTTTGGGAAATGGCAACACATCTGCCAGGGTGTGGGGGTGTGAATGACTCTGATACTGTTGCTGTAGCTTTCTTGTTCTCAAGATGGGGTGTGTTTATAGCCAGTACTCTGCTTTAAATTGCTTTTTGCAGAAAGGAAAACGTACACAGACATGTGCTAAGGCTGCTGCTTCATCTGCATCACAAAGTGGCGCCTGCCAAACTAGAGTCTCTCCAGAAGGCTTTGGTTCCCACCAAGCAGGTAAGGAGGGAGGGAAGCAGGAGAAAGGGCAAATTAATTGCAAAAGAAAGCAGCTGCTTTTCCAGACGCTGCTGAATGGAACATGGGCTCTGCTTTCCAAGTGTACCCAATTGTGTCTTAATTACCTTGTTGCTTCCTCTTTCTGTGTTGGTTTGTGTTAAAACACACGGGGTAATTGCATACTTAGTGTTTGAGCCGGTGGCAGCTAGAGTAAAGTATGACTCTCCTGTTCCTCCCCTCCCTAACTCTCGTTCTGCAGAGCGGGGAAGCTGTGAAGGAGCTTTATAACCAGCTCACGGAGAAACTGGAGCTTCGCAAGCCAAGTCCAGCCCAAGTGACCGAGACTCCCTCCATGGAGCTGCCCTTGCCCACTGTGCCCACGCCAGCCTCACGCTGAGCTGTGTCTCTAGAGCGAGACAGGAGAAGGACTGACCTAGTGCTCTGCAGCGTGAAGGCCCTCTTCTGCCTTTCAGGTGTCTCTGCCCTACGGGGTGGAAACGGAACAAAACCAGCCACTAAAGCTCTTTGAGCAAACGCTGCAGTTTACCCAGCTCACCGGCTCTCCCTGGTTAGAAACTCTGTCTGCAGTGCTTTGCAAAGGTTCACTTGTCGTAGAGATAGCGAGGTGTCCTGTAGATCCACTCAAAATCTGATTGTATGTTGGTTTGTTGGTTTGTTTTTGTTTTTTTTTTAAAAAGAAAATGCATATTTTTAAGCTTGGCATCTTGTGTTTTCGATCTCTACTTGGAGAAGCGATCACTGAGTGTTTAACTCTGTTGTGGTTGAGCAGGTGGTGTCAACTCCCAAAGGCCATTGGTTTGCTCTGGGTTGAGAAGGTGCTCAACAGTAGGAAGTGTCGGAGGAGATAAGCTCCACTGATAGAACGTCCTGCTCGAGGCTCTAGGTCTTTTAGCACGTGCTGTGTTGGTCAGAGATGGCCATCGCTCTCACTAGACCAAGAAGCATCCAACAGCCATCTTCTCACCTAGGGTCTTACACAGAGGGCCAGAAATGGAATCGTTCTCTCCCCTTTGCTCTCCACTTTTCTCCAAAGGAGTGGCTTGAAATGAGCCCTGGAGCCTGTGAAAAGTCCCAAAGCTGTTGTGTTCCCCAGTGACAATGGGGTTTGAGTGCAGCTGGAGTGAAATTCTGTCTTTGCAAAAATAGCCTGTTCTTCGTGGCTCGTTGGTGTTGCCATCTGTACCACTGCAGTCAGTTCCTGCCCAGCTCTTATTGCTGCCTCAGGTGGAGTGCAGAAGAAGGTGGGCACGGGAGAAGAATGAGTTGTGTGAGTTTACAACAGACTTTTAACACTGATTGTCAGCAGGGACAATATTCCCCAAAAAGAATCCCTGTCAGCAGGAATCTGCCACTCTGAGTGGCAGATTAATTCAGGTGGGAAGTCACCTCTGAGGGGGTGTGCTCCAGCCCCAGCAGAGCAGGACCAGCCTAGGGGAGGATGCTCAGGAGCAGGACCTGGTGTTTTATCTTTGTGGATTTGGGTGAGGTTTCTGTCAGGCTGTTTCTGCAGCCTGTTTGAGGGCGATCCCTTTGACCAGTATAAGCCCAGTTAAGGACCCCCAGGGAATGCTGTGAGGTTGCCCCTTGGACTTTGTGCTGTTGATGTCAGCCAGGTGTCCTGCCAGACACCCTAACAGAACCGTTTGGCCGTATGGATCCTCCAGGCAGTTGTGCCAAAAGCTGTTTGACGTCACTTTCTCATCCATCGTGTTTCTGGATGTGATGATGGGGGAGTTTTTTCCCCCATTTCCCCTTGTTTCCTGGGACTTGAGCACTCCCAGTGCCAAGTCATGTCGATGAGGCTTTTCCATCTCCTGAAGCTGTGTCCAGATGAAAAGAAAGAAAAACTAAGAAACAGACACTAGTTAAAGAGGTGGAAATCCCTCCCCAAAGCTGCTGACTCCCTTTTTCCCTGGTTTTCTTCCTCTTGAGTTCTGGAGGGCCTCCTGAGGCCCCCTCTTCAGCGCCTTGGTGCTTTATTTCTCCCTTTATGCAGGGATGGTCTGTGTCTTGTGGGAGAACAGGGAAGGTGGGTTGTGTGTGTGGTGAGGACTCTCTCCTCCCAGCCACACAACCTCTGTGCACCTCAGCTCCCAGGGTCGGTATTGCCTTCGGCAGGGTCTCCCCCGTTCTGGCATCGGGCGTGTTGGAAACAGGAGCTGGGTGTAACAGTCAGGTCTCTCTTGCCTGGTTTTGTTTTTAAACAGTTTAAAATGTCATGGTAACTTACAGAAAATAACAGCCCACGCTGCTGGGAGACCTTCCACAATGAGCCTCCTCCTCAGGCCCCTGCTCTGCTGTGGCTTTAAGGTTATTTTAGGTTTGTGCTGGGGATTCTCTCTGTCACTAAAGGTTTCCCTCATCCCGTGTGCCGACTCGGTGCTATCCTGCAGCTCAAACCTCTGTCAGTCCAGGCTGTGTGATTTCCTCTGGGTGGAAAGACCTCTTAGACCTCTTGTGTTCCTGATTGTACCCACAGGACCGAGATACTGATTTTTTCCAGGTTTTTAGACCCGTAAAGAAATTGAATCCCAGAGCAGAGACTGGCCGTTACCTGTGGTGGTGGCTGCTTCCGCCAAGGAGGGGAAATGTGGGCAGCAGAGAGCTGCCAGTCTGTGTCTCCTGGCTGCCTTCAGCACAGAGATGTGGTGAGGAGATGCTTTTCAGAAAACACCAGTTTAGTGGTGAACACCTTGGTCTCTTTCCCGTTCTTTGAGATGAGAAGGGTCTCCCTCCAGCACTGGAAATTGCACACAGGCTCCCATGGTGCGCTCTCTGCTGCTCCTCCAGGTCCTGCTGTGTTGGAGGAGTGCAGGCACACCGACCTGGTGATGCACAGCTGGAGAGAAATCTTTTGGGGGGTTTGGGGGGTCTCTTTTCCCCATTTCTCTGCCCCTGGCCGTGGGGTGCAGTGCTGTGGGTGTGCACTAGAGGGGAGTGCCCCCCTGGTCCTGTTGGGAATCCCTCCCAGAGCTGGAATCTCCCCCTGGTTACACTTGGGTCACGGTTTGTCTTTTACAGCTGGAGTGCAATACCCATCTGATAGGAAAGAAAAAACAGGTATTCTCCCCAAACCCACCTTGTGTGACCAGGGAGTGGGGTTTTTTACTACAAATCCTAATTAGCTTGAGCATGCTGCTCCTCTGGGCTCTTCTCCCGAGAGATCAGAGTAGCCATGGCCCAGAGAGGTTCTTTAGGCTTTTTGGGTGGTTAATGTTTAACCAAAATTTTACCTTGAGCTGTGAAACAAGCAGTTTGGGTTGAGCTGGGCTGGGAGATGGCCAAGAGCTCTGCACCTGGGAGAGTCGATAGAAGCAGCCAGTCGGTGAGGCCTGTGCCAGCAGAGGAACCGGGTCTTACATAAAATTAGTGGAAAAGATGATTATTACAGCAAAATACTATTTACTGCCAAACTACCTGACACCCAAAGCCTGCCTAGCATCATTTCAAACAGCCACATTCCACTTGCCATGCTGGTTTGATGTCGGGTAGCTCTGCATGGACCGAGATAAAAGGAGACCAAGCAGATCTCCTGGGGCAGAAGGAACAGGAAGACCCTTTGGTCTTCGAAGACCCACCCTCAGTTATTGTCAGTCCTCTTTGTTTTGCCAGGAATGGTTGGGTTTTTAGGTGACTCCTGGCCTTCTCTCTATACATCAGTGTAAAGGGAACCTGCTGTGGGTTTAATTTTGAAGAGAAACAAATGATTTGATGTGAAGGCTCAGCGCTGAAAGCAGGAGCTTTCTGTTCCTTCTTCTGTTCAAGCGTCTGGTTTCAGTTTTGGTGCTGGTCCTGGTCGGGGGTGTCTTCTCTGCTGGGAGTGCGATACCAGAGACTTCCTCTGGGTGTGAGAAGGTCACTTCCCAAAGGAAGGGGATGGGTGATCTTGACTCTCTTGCAAACACTTAGAGAAAGGAATAGCCTGAAATCCAGGGGAAGTACTTTTTTTCCCCAATTTCTGTGCCTTTAAATGCAATCCAGAGCAGTGGGATTTCTGAACCGTCAGGGCAGGGAGGTGTTAGCCATTTCTGAGGTTACACTACGGCTCAGGGGTGGAGTCCAAAGAGAGACTGGGTCTGAGGGAGGCCTCAGAGGTTTCTCCTCGAGACCAGAAGAGGGTTCCAGAAGGCAGTGCTGCACTGGGGGAAGCGTCAGGACACGTCCTGCTCATGGGTGGTTTGTTTCCTTCGCTGAGGTAAAGCAGCCGGGTTTGGGACCACACATGGCCTCCATGTCTGGGCTGTCTTCTCACAGAGATGAACACAAAGCTTGGCTTGTTCTGAAGTCCACCCTGTTGTCCCTATTCTCTGGAGCACCAGTCGGTCCCAGCAGGCCAACTGGAGTCTGCTGTGCTGGGGTGGGTGAACTGCTGGCAGCTCCCTCCCCGCTCTTTTGGTGATGGAGCTCTGCCTTGTCTGAGAGGATGGATTTTCCTCGTTACAGATGTAGAGTTGTCAGTGATAGCCAGGGACCAACTCTCACCTTTCAAGGCTGAGAAGGTCTTGGCATGGCCCTGTGTAAGGGAAATGGTACTTGATGGTCATCTCCCCTGTCTTGAACTGGGCTACAAGACGTGGGCCCATCGTGCCTTTTTGCTGTAATGCTAGTATCAGTCCCCTCTTATTCCTATCACAGAGTGGGTTGGGTTGGAAGGGACCTTAAAGCCCATCCAGTGGCACCCCCTGCCCTGGGCAGGGACACCTCCCACCACACCAGGTTGCTCCAAGCCCCTTCCAACCTGGCCTTGAACCCCTCCAGGGATGGGGCAGCCACAGCTTCTCTGGGCAACCTGGGCCAGGCTCTCACCACCCTCACAATAACAAAGTCTTTTAATTTCAGGTCTCAGCCCACTGGTGCTGCCTCAAGTAAAGCTCATTTTTTGGGCAAAGCAAGAAGCAGGGCATCAGGCTGAGAAGTGACCGGCCCTCCCCTCCTTCCCAAAAGCTGGAGTGGCAGAGGTGGGATCTTGTGGGGATTCTCTGCTGCCCCAAACACTGTCCCAGCATGTTCCTGACCAGCAGCGCTTCAGGCAATGGTTCTGAAGGTACATTGAAGTGAGCCCTCTCTGAAAAGTTACTGACAGATACAAATGTTCCTGTCTTGAACATTTAAAGCTTCAAAAAATAAATTGTCAGGAATTTTTCTGCTCTTAATAATTTCAGCAGCCACGGGACTGCAGAGAAGTGTCCACATGGTGTGTCCCTCACTCTCTCCTATGCTGTACCTGCTCATCGCTGGACAACAGGAGGACTGCAGGTCCTGAAGGCTTCCCTAGGAAAGGAGCAGAGGTTGTCAATCTCGAACAGCTTTCCTTTCTCCTCACTACTGGAGGGCCTGGAGACCCACCAAATCTCTGCAGTGATTGCAGAGGTTGGCTGCTGGGGCAGCGTGTGGTGGAAGCAGGTAGGTTCCTTTTCCTGGTCTAATGAGACTTCTGCTGTGGAGAAGCGCAGAAGGTACCAGTTCCCAATATGCACTTTCATCTGGTGGGAGTGGGAGGTCAAACCTAGGCATGATGTGACTATCACCCTGGTTGTCCTGGGCTGTTGGAGTTCCTGACTGTCCTGGCTTTGCCTGCAGCTCAGCAAGTCTGTTCCTGCCCCCTGAGGCAGGGATGACACCTCTGCCTTTGGTTTCCTGCTGGTTTTTGGGGAAGGGCACATCCTTTCACCTGGCAGAGGCACAGCCTCTCACTGACCAGTGCTGACCTGCTGCACCAGCTCAGACATGCTGTGAGACATCCCTGACCTTGAAAAGTCTTCCTGCAGCTCCCCAGGGGTGTTGCTCAGTGGACTTCTCCTGGAGGAAAGAGGAGGAGTGGTGGGAGAGCAGCACACCCCTTGCCTGCAGAGCCACGCCACAGCCTGGCAGTCGGGAAGAAGACTCTGGTGTGGGTTTTGCTGCTGCTGTTCCAGTGCCTTGGTGACATCTACCCAGGTCCTGCTTGGCTTGGAACGTGATCAGAAAGAACACGAGTGTTTTACCTTAAAAAATTGAAGAGGTATTTTAGTACTTCCCTCCTTCTTTGGCACCTGCTTCCCCACTGAGATCCATCCACTTAAGGTATTTAAACCTTGGACTTTGATTAGGGCCCACAAGTGTTCATCTAGTGCCTTTAGGAGACACCCCAAAGATTTAGACATATTATCTCTCACATCTCCTTTGCTCTGAAGCAGCGGGAGGACTGGGTATCCTGGCAGGTAAAGTACAGCTGCTGCCACAGCAGAGTGTTCCGGGGTCTTTCTTTTGGGGAACCCTTCGGTTGTGCCGTGCCTCAGTAGGATCTTTTGGGGTGCAGTGAGAAACGCCATTGCACCGATTTCCACCCATAAGAGGAAGAAGCCTCTTGTTCTAAAAGGGGGCTGCATTCTGAGAGCCTGCAGCTCCTCTGCTTCTCTGGATTAAACTGAAGTTGGTGGGAAAGAACAGCCATGAAATCATCTGCCTGGAGAGCACTGGTTGCCAACTTCTGGTTTCCAACCCATTTCCCAAATGGTCCCACAAAAGCCACAGCTGGGACCCTTGTCAGGGCGGGCTCTGCTGCACTGGGACTTAAAGAATAATAAGAGGTGAGGACCCAACAACTGGAAGGCATTATCATGCCTCTTCACAAGTCTGGATGCTCAAAAGCATCTGCTTGTTGGTAGAACACGCCGTTCTTAGTGCTGTGGGCAGTGGATCCATCAGAAGAGTGGTGGGGAACAATGGGCTGTGGTGCAATTGGCCAGGGGGAAGATGAACAGTTGAAAGGAGAGTCTAACAAAGGCTGGAGCAGATGCTGCACAGCGGAAAACTTCAGTCATCACTCTCCAAGATACTCTTCTGGCAGAGCTGCTGTGTGGTTTAGGCTTTGCAGGCACCTGTAGGTTAATTCTGATGAGTTGTGTGTGGTGGGAGACTTGATACGTGACTTTCCCTGTAAGCGAGGATCCCCTAATCCATTGGGATTCTTCCTTGGGAAGAATGTCTTGCTCTGGCTTTGCAAGTGTTGTATCTGGCCCAGAAAAGGCCATGATATCAAAAAAAATATCTTGTTAATTCCCTTTTCAGAGTAGTTCAGCCACATGAGGCTGGAGAACACCACAGGTTCTGCCCCTAGGGCTGTGGAAAGGTACTTGTGGCTGCTCTTTTGGATCTCTGTAATGCTGGGGTTGGGTCTCAGCCCAGAGGAGGTGGTGTTGGATGGTGACCACCATCAGGGCTGTGTGGGGCAGGAGCAGAAGCAGAGGAGACTGAAGAGCACAGGGTGATTTTGGAGAGTTTTTGGCCTTTCTTGCAGCTTTGATGGATGACGTGCAGATGCTGCTTTGTGTTTTCTATTGTACAGCAGAAAGAAGTCTGTCCTGACATACAAATGCCATCTTCAATACAGCTGGCTCTGGAGAGGTGTTGTGATGAAGCAGCTTCTCAGGAGGTATTTCTGCAATTACCGTTGAAGCTCTGATGGATCCCACGGTGACCACAGAGCTCTGCATTCTCCAGCTTGCTGTCTCACCTTAATTTCCCCATCAAGCTGTTACATTAATTGGGGCTGAGCCCAGCAGGGTTCCTGGACTGGTCCAAAATCCATCCCCATGGCTTTGCACCTACAGTTGTCCTGTGGGCATCCTTGCCAGCGCTCTCCCTCCCCAGAGCCAGGCTCAGCATTAAAAACAAAGAGCAAGCCAGCTTCTTGGAGCTTCAGGTGGGTGTACAACAGGAATTAAGGACAACTCCACCCAAGCTCAGGTCACATCAACAAGTTGAGGTCACATCAGTTGAGTTTCAGGTCTCTGGTTACTTTGGATGTTGCCATTCATGGATATCCTCTGCATTCGCTGCTTTTCCCCAAGTCCTCTCTTCTCTACTTCTTGAGCTCTGGTTGCCAACATGCTCAGCTCCGTTGTCTTCTCTGCTGCTGTCTCCTCTCCCTTACCCTTACCTGACCCCAGCAGACCAGGCAGAGTGAATGGCAGAGATCATTCCCATCTAGATGAGAGCAGGCACTTTAACCCTTCCTTCCAGCAGGGCTGCTGGGGGAGATGGACACTTGGTGCTTTTATGGCCATGGTGGCAGGACGTTCAGCCATGCACCATGTTGGTGGCTTGGCTGGGCAGAGAAGGGTGATGTGCTCCAGCCTCAGCTCCCTCTGCCAGGGGGCAAAACTCAGCTTAGGCTGTTGAGGGACCTGGAGCTCACGCACATGTTGAGCAGCTTCTACTTGCCTGTTGTCAATCCTGTGCTGGGAATTCACTTACAAACCACCTCTAGTTTGTGCTGGGTTTATGTCTCAGTCCCTAACAATGAGATTTTACTGGCAGGAGACACCAGTGTTGGAAGGTTTCTTGCTTTCTAGGGGAATTGGATTTTAAACCTGGCTGATAGAATCCTCTGCGGTGCAAGAAGGGCCATTGGCGAATGCAGGAGTGTCCATTAGCGTGTGGAGACCATACTAAAGGTAACCAGGTCAGTCTAGCTTGAAGGGTAACTTCACGGAAGGCAACTAAACCATCTGCGTGGGTGGGTTTTGGCCGGCGGGACCTGCAAGGGGAGTTTGATGAGAAGGACAAAGCTGCACAACCGGGTGCCCCGAAACCGCCTTCCTTGTCTTGCAAAACAATTGCACAAGGGACGAAGGCGTCTCACCCGGGCCGAGGTGAGTCCGTGTCGCTGCTCCTCCCGCTCAGCGGGGCCTGCGCTCGGGGAGGAGGAAAAGCAGCGGTAATGGACCCAGAAAGTGAGTACTGGTGTCTTTCTCTCCTCCTTCTCCCCGTTCTGTGAACACCAGGTCCACAGCAAGGAAGGCAGATATTTCCTGTAACCAACCATCCGGGATGAGTCCGACCAAACCTTTGCTGGTTCCAGAGCTGTTGACATAGAAAAAAACCAGCCCAGAACCTCAGGCAACTCATTCTTAGCAGGTTTGAACGTTATTCTTTCCCCCTCAGACTCGCAGCGTTTGGCTGTGCCGAGGCTGTGTTGGCTGATCAGGGTTCACAGAATTAAAAAGCAGTGGAATGTTTATAAAATCCTCCTGGTGAGTCACTAGCCATCCAATACAAAGCAACTGATGATTAAGAGCACAAGTTTCACATTACCAATTTTTCAACCATGTTTTAGGTAGAAGCAATTAAAACCCTCAGAAGAAACACGTCTCAGAGCATCTGCTCTTTGTCTTTTATTAACTGTTGGCTCGTATGAGGCTGGGGAAGGTGCTGACAGACTCTGCGGTGCCTCTTTGTCTTTTCAGCTCTGAAAAATCCATTTCCTTGTCTGCTGTGAAGGCTGAGATCTGATCTCTTCTGAACCTGGTGGGCAGCAGGATGCCCATGGGCCAGCACTGTGCCCTCATGGCCAAGAAGGCCAATGGCATCCTGGGGTGTATTAGAAGGGGGGTGGTCAGTAAGTCACGAGAGGTTCTCCTCCCCCTCTACTCTGCCCTGGTGAGACCCCATCTGGAATATTGTGTCCAGTTCTGGGTCCCTCAGTTCCAGAAGGACAGGGAACTGCTGGAGAGAGTCCAGGGCAGGGCTACCAAGATGATGGAGGGAGTGGAGCATCTCTCATAGGAGGAAAGGCTGAGGGAGCTGGGTGTCTTGAGCTTGGAGGAGACTGAGGGGTGACCTCATTAATGNACCTGATCTAGGTGTTCCTGCAGGGGGTCCTGCGGGGGGATTGGACTGGATGAGCT